>APFE031208113.1:43951-58252 GCA_000404065.3 Pinus taeda
AATTACAAATTATTAGAGATAAATAATGCAAAATTGGCTTACCTATACACCATGTGAGGATGAAGAAGTGTTTAAGGATAACCTTTCAACCAATCCTTAACAACCTTTCAATCTTGTATCGCTTGTAAGTTTAGATTGCTTGACACAATTAAGATGACTAACATAAAAAATTGATTCATATTATTGTAGTACTTGTTAGGTAGTTGTATTTTTGTTCTTAGACTAAATTAGTCATTCATGTTAGTCATTTTTAGTTGTATTACTTATTAGCTAGTCACATATTTTAACCCACGACTAAATTAGTGATTTATGTTAGTCGTTTTTAGTTTGGTCACTTAAGATTGCTCATTTTTTGTAGTATTTCACTTGGAAAAACTGCATTGACTAACGTTTTTAGTCACCTAGTCACTAATTTCTCATATTCTACTAGTTCCTATTCTCAAAGCAAATTTATGTAAAATAAGAGTGTCTTCTCCATTTCAAGGGGGGGGACTCTTGGAGAATATGTCCAAATTATGATGGAATATAATAAAATTTCTTGGTATTTATATTCACATGGCTTGTCATTCTTTAGTTCTACTAAAAGTGTGTCTTGATTTAGTTTGAAATGCTATAGAGTAGGTTGCTACCTTGTTCTTGGGAGACTTGAATTCACTCTTAATAGACAATGGTAATTTTTTATTTCATGTCTTCATTTATTTTCTTTATGCAAGTGTATTTCCATTTATGAAAGGTTACTAATGACAAGAGAAATGATTCATGCAAAGAAAAAGTCTCATTCATGCCAAAAGATAATGTGGTGACAACAAGGTCTAAGTAGCATGATGGTGTTCACGTACATGGTCATTTCCAAGATAGAATTCATTTTCTTTGAGTTTATGAAATGTGTCATGTTTCTTTTATGCAAGTTTATTCTCAGTTATATGAAATCATCCACTTAAATTGTTATTAAAGGAATTGAACACATTGTAACAGACGGAAACGGATTCGGTGGCCTGCGCTCTGCGACGCGGCAGCCCTGCCCGACTGAACCCTGCGCCCTCGTCCCAGCCCCCAGGCTCTGCCTGGTTGGGCCTCCTCTGCTGCCCTGCCTCTCTGCGCCTCTTGCGCTGACTCCGCCTTCGGGGTCCCCCTGTCTGGCAGCCCTGTCCCCCTGCTGTACGCTGCGGGCCTGCAATGGCAGGATCCGCTTCCCCCCCTCCGCCTTCTGAAACCCCTGAAGAATCTTTCGCAACCCTCCTCTCTAACCATTCAGAAGCCAGATCCCGTCCCTCCCAATCAAAGTTCATTAAGAAGCTCGACGAAATTCCTGAAGTAAATCTGCCCCCTTCTCTGCCCAGAAAATCGGCAATAACGCTGTCTGAAAGAGGACTAGTTGGTCAGTTCACTGGCCTCTGGCCCTCTCCTAGAACGGTCCAAAAGTGGGTGGAGCGTAACTGGAGCACAATGATTCAAGGGAAGATAGCCATCCGATTCTGCGGGCGTGGTTACTACACCTTCCTCTTTGAGACGAAGGAAGACAAGCATCTCATCTTTCGCAACGGGCCTTATTTCATGGACACAAGAGGTTTATATCTGAATCGCTGGACCCCGGATTTTGATCCGGAGATGGACATCCCCAGCGCGGTCCCTGTTTGGGTGCGCCTCCCGCACTTGCCCTTGCATTGCTGGGGGGACGAATCGGTCAAAGCAATCGGTAATGCTGTGGGAAAATATATTGACAGATCGGAACCAAAGGAAAACATGCATGCGTGCGCCAGGATCTGCGTTGAAGTCGATCTTGGAAAAGGACTGCCGGAAGCTGTAAAGCTAAGAGTGGATCAATGGCTGCACATTCAACAGCTGGACTATGAACAACTACCCTTCAAGTGCAAGGTATGTCATGAATACGGCCATTTTGCTAATAGATGTAGTAAACTGAAAGAAAATGAAGCCACACATCACGAGGAAAACTCTGAAGGATCTTGGGAGCAAGTAAAAAGGAAAAAGTCTTCTTCGAATCCGGGCAATAATTCCACAGCCCATCCATCATCTAAACAACCCCCTCCCTCCTCCTCCTCCCCCTCCGCCTTTCTCCAACCTTTGAAAACCTATCTGCAGGAAGCCCCGGGCCTCTCCCCTCACTCCCTCTCCTTTGCTCTCCTTGATCTAGTCTCCTCCTCCCGCCGCCCACCGTTGAAAGAATTCTTACAAGGAACAAAGCCAAGGAAGCCCCCCAGCCATCTGATCCCCCAAGAAAAGCCGGACGAAAATCAAACAGAGAGTTAAGAGATGAAACGGCAGCAAAGGAAATGGCAACAGGCACCCAGCAACCAATGGAATCCTTCTTAAGCAAGCTCAAAGGAAGTGGCGAGAAAGCCAAGGAGAAGTCAGGAACCCACCTCAATACTGGTAAATAATGAATATAGTCTCTTGGAACTGTAGGGGGCTCGGCTCACCTGTAAAGCTAAATGCAATAAAGGATCTGATTAACCAGGAAAAGCATGATATCCTCCTAATCCAGGAGACTAAAACTACCGAGCAAGACTTTCTCCTTCAAACCCAAAGATTCAGAAACTATCAAGGCATCTCAAAAGGCTCATCAGGAGCTTCAGGAGGTATCAGAACCTTATGGAATACAAACAAATGGGAATTAATCAGCTCCCAGCTTTGTAATTGGTGGATCCGAACAGATCTAAAGAGCAAAAGCACCAGGGAATCTTTCCACATCTACAACATTTATTCTCCTAATAATTACAGAGACAAAGCAAGCTGCTGGAACACCCTAGAAATGGATCTCAGTATCACTCACAACAGTGGGGTAATCCTAGGAGGCGACTTGAATCTTATAAGGCAGATAGATGAAAAGTATGGGGGGATTTTCCATGCTGATCAATTCAGAGACAAGTTGGAATCCATCATACAGCACTTCAAACTGATCAACCCACCCCTAACTAATGGGAAATACACATGGACAAATAGAAGAGCAGGAATCCACAACATAAAGGAGAGGTTAGACAGGTTACTCGTACAGGAAAGAGTAGCAGAAAATTATCAAACAATCAGGAGCCACATAGTTCATGGCACAGCATCGGACCACAAGGCCGTGGTTCTCTCCATGGACAAAGGAGCAAATTTCGGCCCTCTTCCGTTTAAATATAACAGATCTTGGGACTGCCACGAGGCTTTCCGCACCTTGGTAAGGGAACAGTGGTTGATAGAAGTGGTTGGCTCTCCCCATTTCGTTTGGGAGTCAAAGCTAAAACACCTCAGGACTGCCATAAAGCAATGGGCTAGGGAAAACGCAATCGCTGAGATGAAAAAGAAAACCGAGCTACATCTGGAAATGGAACGATGGCACAAAGAAAAAGAGCAGATGCAATACACAGCAGAGGATCTAAACAAGGAAAAAGAGCTGTACAAAGAGCTTTACCGGCAAAATCGCATGGAGGAGGAAGAACAAAGAATAAAATCACGCTGTCTCTGGCTAAAAGTTGGGGATAAAAATACCTCATTCTTCTACAATAATGTCAAGATTAGAAGAGCAATTAACCAGATAAACAGAATAGAAGTCGATGGGAGAGAACTCAGGGACCAAGAAGCCATAAAAAACGCAGCTCATGCGCACTTCAAAGCCCTCCTCTCGGCGAACCAGCACCATGACAGCGATGACTTCCTAAGTATAATTGAGAGCAAGATAACAGAGGAACACAATAACAAGCTGGAGCAAGAACCTACAGCAGAAGAAATCCAAGAAGCTATCTTTGGCATGCAGCAGGACAAGGCCCCCGGGCCGGATGGTTTCACCGTTGCATTTTACAAACAGCATTGGGACATTATAAAGAAGGACTTTGTAAGAATGGTTAAAAATGCATTTAGAAAACATAAACTGGGGGACAATACAAAGTCTTCTCATATAGCCCTGATCCCCAAGGAAGCCGACCCCAAA
This sequence comes from Pinus taeda, assembly GCA_000404065.3. Taxonomy (NCBI): domain Eukaryota; kingdom Viridiplantae; phylum Streptophyta; class Pinopsida; order Pinales; family Pinaceae; genus Pinus; species Pinus taeda. The sequence goes on from APFE031208113.1 coordinate 47,880, forward strand.
TCCTTTGATAGATTTCGGCCCATCTCGCTTTGTAACGTCTCTTACAAAACCATTACAAAAATAATAGCAAACAGGGTAAAGAATCTTCTTCCTCTCATAATCTCAGAGAACCAGGGAGGGTTTGTCCCAAAGAGGCAGATCATAGATAATGTCATTTTAGTGCAGGAGGCAATTCACAGCAGTTACAACAGAGGGGAGCGTGGAATGATTATCAAACTGGACATGGCCAACGCTTTCGATCGAGTAGACCACTCCTTCCTTTGCGCGGTTCTTAAGAAATTTGGTTTCTCTTCTAACTTCATCAGCTTGATCAGAGCATATATCTTTGACTCCTGGACCGCCCCACTGATCAATGGCAGACCCAGCACTTCCTTCAGAAGCTCCAGAGGCCTGAGACAGGGCTGCCCCCTCTCCCCCTTCCTTTTCATTATCATGGCGGAGTCTCTCAGCCTCCACCTAGAAAATCTGCGCAATAAGAAAGAAATTACAGGCATCCGTATTGAGAGAGGGATAAAGGAAGTAAACCATTCATTGTTTGCAGACGATACCTTATTAATTGGGGGTGCATCCAGTCTAATGGCTAGGAGATTTAAAAAGATTCTGGATGCCTTTCTTCAAGTCTCGGGAGGAAAATTGAATAACAGAAAGTGCAAGCTCTACACTTGGAATGCGCCTCTTCAGATCCAGCGAAGAATCTCCCAAATCTTGCAGATCCCTCTCCAAAACAAATGGAATTCTTTCACTTATCTGGGCCTGCCGCTGGCAAAGGAACATATTAAAGCAGAAGTATGGACAAACCACATTGAAAAAATGAGAGGACACCTCCAAAACTGGGGAGTCTCTTGGCTCAACCTAGCTGGCAGATCAATCCTCATAAAGGCCGTCCTCTCTGGACTTCCAATATACCAATACGCAATCATTATGGCCCCTGCCAGTATCCACAAACACATGGAGCTCATAATGAGAAGTTTCCTCTGGCAAGGAGGCAAACAAGACTCAAAAAAATTCAGTCTAGTTAGCTGGGACCAAGTTACCCTTCCCTACGAAAAAGGTGGCCTATCCATAAAAATTCCAAGTCTCTCCAACCAGGCGTTGGGGCTCAAGCTGATCTGGAGGATGCTCACAGGAACTGGCTCATGGTGGGTGGAAGCAATCAAAAGGAAGTATCTTAGAGGCCCAAATTCCAATATCCTCAAGGATCCAATAGCAGACAGGCCCTGCACTCCGATGTGGCGCCTAGTGAAGAAAGTTCTGCCACACTTCAAGGAAAATGTCTCCAAGCTCCCAGGTAATGGTCAAAGTATTAATATATGGACTGACAGAATCTTGAACTCCAATCCAAGAACCCTCCTTCAAGAGCTTCGACCTCTACAAATTTGGATGGAGGAGAGACACATAAGCACCATGCATGACATATCCTTATGGAATCAAAACCGATGGCAGGCCTGGAAAGACTTGAACCTTCCTCCGGACTTAAAAGCTTTGTGGCACAAGCTGAAGCTCTCTTTATCTGGATTAGCCCCAACAAACAAGGACAAAGAGGACAGATATATCTGGGACTCGGGGGGAGGCTCCTTCACGGTTAAAGAAGGATATAAATCCCTTCAAAACTTAAACCCCACTGCCAATTGGAACCTTTACTCAGCGGCCTGGAAGACAGAATGTCTCCCAAAGGTAAAGCACTTCAATTGGACTCTTTTAAAAGGAAGAATCCTTACAGCGGAGAACCTGAAAAAGAGGGGGATACAAGGACCTTCGATTTGCAGCTTCTGTTGGGCAGAGGAAGAGTCACTTCAGCACTCCTTCCTTCTCTGCTCGTTCGCTCAAGGTTGCTGGACCAACATAACGAGACCCTTAGACATCAGAGGACCCCCTGACCAGATGCATAACCTTCAGAAGAATTGGAAAAGAGCCTATCCATACTCTTTGAAGGGCAAAAATAATATTACAAGAATCTGGAAGTGCATCCCAGCCACACTATGCTGGAATCTTTGGCTGGCAAGGAATAAATATGTTTTCAAAAACAAAAGGCCTAACATGGACAGCGTAATAGCCAAAACTGTAGCAAACATCTCGGAGGTCGTAAGTGCAAATTACATAGCACCCCCAAGCCAACTCAGCTAGGCACAAGAGGAACGGGATTGGTACAACAATTTCAATGTGAACCATGCTCAGCAACCTTCAACACAGAAGAAAGCCATTCAGAAAAAAGCCAACTGGAAACTTAGGGGAACCAAGGATGAAATAAGGCAGTGGATAAGCAAGCAAGACCGCCCACTTTTGTTCTTTGACGGAGCATCGAAGAACAATCCCGGAGCTGCGGGAGCAGGAGGAATAATCAAAGACAAAGAAGGAAAAATCATCTGCAGTTATGAATGGGGATTGGGAACGACTTCGAACAACGCAGTTGAAGCATACAGTCTCCTCCTCGGCACCACAATCCTCTCCAACTGGCACCTAAAGAACCCAATTATATTCGGGGACTCAGCTATCATAATCTCTGCAATGATCAAGGACAAGGATTTTAATAAAGAAGGCCTCAACAACATCAGAAAGCGGATCACAGAAAACATCCGAAGTTTGGGGGAGGTCACCTTCAGACATGTGTTGAGGGAGCATAACGCAGAAGCAGACTCCATTGCTAACAAGGCAGTAAATAGACAACAGGGACAGGTAAGAGAAAATGAGACAATCTATGACAAAGACATTCCCTAATCTGTCAAGAAGCCTTTTAGGCCATCAGGAATGTCCCTCTGAGTATTGTCAGATCAATATCCACCCCTTCAGCAAGTATTTGGAAGATCATCACACCCCTCACACTCTGTTCTCGAGTCCAGCCTCGTTCGTGATCTCCCCACAGGCTCGATTGGCAATCGCCCCTTCAGGACATTTGGTCAGGGATCCTTTTTCCAGTCAGCGATCCATCATTCTGTTCTTTTTTAATACAGTCAGTGCTCCTTCTCTCAGGGATCCTTCCACAGTATGGCTCCCCCCTTCCCTTCTTATTCCTGCTCCTTTGAGCACTCTTCTCTCTCAGCCCCATTGTGTAGTTGGCCAGGGGAGTGAGACTCTCCGTTGCGCGCCCAGATTTTTGAGCTCCAGCGCCTCCTCTAAGATTTTGGGAGCTTTGTACCCCTCCCCTGCCGTCCTCAGGCATAACACATGGTCTATTTTAAATCTCTGTTTTCTAAACAGCCCCTTTCGAGCCTCGACAACAAACCCCAACAAGCAATCCAGGAGAGCGCAGCGCAACAAGGAAACCCATCTGCCTGGGATTGATACTTGTAATCGGTGTAAAGGTTATGAGTTCTGGATTGCCCTCTTTTTTAATCATCACAAAAAGCTGAGGAGGGATTCTGAAGCAGGCCAAGCAGAGAAAATAAATCGAGGAACTCAAGGTGAAGTGTCAACCTCTGGAGGAGGCTATCGACTTTATCAAGCAACTCACGGACAGCATGCAGGCAGTGGCATCCACCGAGGCAAGTCGAAAAGAGGATCAAAGAGACGAACAGAGGAAAGATGAAGAAAACCGGTTTTGATTTAGTTAAATGAATAGTAAAGTAAAGCTCATAGATGGATTCTTTGTAAGACAGTACAGTAGGTATCTTTTCCAGCATTTTCTTTTCAAATTAATCTCACAGAAGTCACGGGCTGCGTCCCGATTTTGGACCTCATTCGGGATTGCTATCCTCGAATCCTATGTAACAGTTTTAGCGCGCACAGTTTTTTTAATATATGAGTAACCGACTTTGTGAAAAAAAAAAAAGGAATTGAACACATTGTAGCGTGAACACTCTGATTATCAAGAGAAAAATATTGCAATGATTTATAGACCTCCAATTCATGTAGATTCCAACTCAGGTGAATGATTTACTCTTGTATTATTAGATCATTTGTTGATTTACATTTGATTACAAGTTCACTTAGTAGTTTGGAACCTTTTTCTATTAGAGTAGAATATGATCTTGCACATATAGTGTCTACATCTCACAAGATTACATACCCTGGGTTGATAATAAAATGTAACTAGAGATAAATATAAATTTACTGACACCTAATGCATTTTTTTTTCCCTACTACCTTTGGATTCAAAAGAACTATGATGTGCATGCCGTCTCTAAAAATATGTTTGTGTTCATGGAATTTGCAAAATAAAAAGGGAATGTTCATAATCAATGGTCTGATACCAAGTTGAATATTGAAAAATTAGGTATATGGATTAAAGGAGGGGATTAAGGAAATTTATATGTACATAAATTTTGGTGTACAAAGTGTAATGATCATCCTTTATGGCTTCAGAAAGCTTGATAAAATTGTCAATCTTGTTTTTGATACTTTCCAGTATTTCTTCATTAAAAAATATCGAGGGAGTGAATCCAATCGTATCGATATCAAGTTAGTTGTGAAATATTCATTTTTTGGTCAGAATTTATCTATACAAAACCCTAGATATAGCCTTGTAGAATTGTAAAAACATGGATCATTTTCAAAAACCTTGTTGTTTCCCTATAGATTATGAAAATTGCAGTAAAAAAACCTTTGCACCCTAATTCAAAATTAATGCCCCCTTTGGGTTTCTAATGGGTGTGGATCCACCATACTAGGGCTCTTTTAGTTCATCAAATTCCCATAAATTTTCCTATTACAATGTAATTTTTCATATACTCGATGTTTTCTCTGAATCTAGTTGATGTAATCTCGTATTTAGGGATTTCTTTTATATCGAGGACATGTTTTCCATCACTTCATAGAGGATTTGTTGTTATATTTGATGGATCTACCTCTTTCACATTATTTGCTGGTGTCCCTATATTTCCTTTATCTAGATACTCTTAAGTTTTCATTGTCCCTTTCTTCTTTGCAAAATCTTCCTTGGATGGTTTCCAACTAAGATAACCTAAATCTACCACGATAATGTTGTGAGAGGGGGTGGTGATCCCTCCTCTATATGGCACCATGGATACTTCCCTGATCAAAACCTAGCTATGAATTTCTTCCTAATCTTTTCTAGAAAAAACTCTTGTTGCATCCTTCAAAATTTTTGTTTTAATTAATTAGGATTGGTGTGTGGGATCATTTTTTAAGAGGTCCATCCTAGAAATAAATGAAGAAATGTAAATTTTTCCATATTTTTATGGTGTTAGTAGATTTCAAGTTTGATAAGTAATTTTCAAAAACTAAGAATAGAGTATTTTTAAATAAGTGATAGAAATTGGCATTATAAGCACCAAAATATATATTTTTCTAATTCACATCTAATTTTCATGGATCCATTGATCTCTAGAAAGTATATGTATGCTTGTATATTGTCACCTAACGTGAATGTATTGTCCATTGCTCAACCATCCAATGTTGTATGGTTGGTAGTGTGGTACTATTGATAACTTCAACCTCTTACTAACCTCAGCTAAGATCAAGTTCTTCTGGCTCTCACTGTCAACAACAAAATGTAGTGGGGTCACTTTCATCCATATATGTGAATGGAAGAGGCACTCGCTCTCTAACTCCTCTAACTCTTTTGATATGATATTTGTGATTATAATGGTAGCATTATGTTCTACATTGATTCTTTAATTTCCTTTATCCTATTCAGAATCATAATCTAAGATAGATTCCATTTATTTTTCTTTATGCTTGGCCTAAAATTATTGTTTCAAGAAACATTCATCAATTTTTTGCCACAGGATTTTATGGAATTCACACCACTTTCAAATGTCCTTCTTCAAATTTCCATTACCCTTCTTTTCCTATGACTTGGATTGGTTATATTAAGGTTGGATCTCTTTTCACTATCATTTGTTCCATGAGTTAGAGCAACTTTTTGCATGCACTTCTATTGTGGTGTATTTGCAAACTCAAACTCCTACATATTCCTCTACTTTAACTTTTGCTCAATTTGGTTAGCATATTGATAAGTGGATTCTAATGAGAATATGTCCAAGAAATCCATCTTCATTTGGATGTATCTATGTAGGCCACTACAATACTTTAGAATCATGTGCCACATAGTATCTCTGATACCCAATTTTGAGTGCAAGGTATGGAAAATATTGGTGTAATCTAGCACTATTTGGTCTCTCTCCTAACATACAGTTGTCTATCTCACGTATTGGTCATCATAGTTCCCTACATGGTATAATTCCTCTTTGAGAGCATCAACAAGAACTACCCAAGTGGGATCTTCCTTGAATATCACACACTCATCTCTGTTATGTCTCTCTCAGTAACCTTCCCACCAATCTTTAAAATGGAGAAGGGATTTAAAAAGAGAAAAGGTATATTTTCATTGTCGATGTTTCTTTTTATAGACTAATAGACATATAACATATTTAACCATTTATTCAAATTATTTATGTCTATTTGACCTTCAAATAAGGGATATCAAAGTTAACTTGTACCTTTAATAGTTTCACACCTCTAAAATTTCCATTTGTTGAAGGTGTCTTGGCTATTGTTGGCAATGTTCAAATGATCTAGAAGAAATTGTCCATCATCTCATTCCTTTATTGCATAAGTGCTTCTTCAAGCAAAAACTTAGTAGGATCTCTCGATCCATCATCTTTCTTTTCTTATGCCATGGGAGGTAACTTGGGTTGGAAAGAAAGATTGTTCTAAAGTGAGAGTAGCTCATGACCAAACTCTGTGTACCCTTACCTCATTATGTACATGCACCATGAAAGAACAAGGAGAAGATTGCTCTGATACCACTGATCTAAGTTGTACAAAGAATGAAATGAAAGGAAGGAAAGGAAATGAGGTACACTTGGAGAGAAATATAGTAGAGAGTATAATAATCTAGGGAAAACCAAACTTCTATTGATAAATAAAATAACAAAATACTGTAGAACACAAATTGAATAGAATGGTTGTAGATATCTCTTAAAAGAGAGATATGGTGGCTACACATATTCACAAAAAGATATTATAAGATGCTGGAAAAAGGGCCTTTTAATGTAAATAACCAACCCTATAGGTCCAAAACCCTAACCCTAGAAGATGAAGTATAAAACGTTTTGTGGGCCCTGAGGTGGTTAGTTAGTACATCGAATTCTTGAGGGTGTGAAGTTTTCATACAATCTCTATTTCGAACACACAATAGTTCATTGCAAAGAACCATTTGAGGATTACAACTTTTGGCTAGGGCCAAAAATGTCACAGTAACCCCTAGCTCTCAAATGGCCAAAAAATATCATTTACGACCTCAAAATGGCTCTATAAGTTTGGTACCAAAAAACCCATATAAAAATTCTAAAGAAGATAGAGAACCATTGAATTAGTGGAAGAGGTAGGTGGGCACCAATATCCACCTAGATCAAATCACTTTATAAATATAATGTAAAGTTATGATGACATGGCATAAGCCTAAGTCCAAAAGGCGAGTGGTAGTGGTCTACATGAGTTCCTAAGTAGTCAGGGCGAGCTCCTCATGAAACTGAGTGGAAATATCACATGCATACAAAAGTCATGTTCCTATCATTCTCACATTCATTCTATGATCATTTGACTATCATTGTTCCTTGGTATCTTGCTACTTCATTTCTTGTTCATTACTGATTTGTTGTTGGTTCATGCTATATACTTGATGGTAAGTCAAATTGCATAACCACTAAGCTTATAACTTGGTAAACCTATGTTAAATTCCTTGGTGGAATTCATGGTCAATTCGCCTTGCTCATCTTGGGTAACGTTGGGATTTGGAAGGGGGAATTGGTTAGGTGTAATTACCCAGTGTGAAGCCTTAGGGGTGCTTGGAAGACTCCTAAGGGAAATTGGAACTCCCAAAGCTATAACACTTTAGGAATTCATGGTTTATTTGTGTTGGAATCCCAACAAGAGTAGTGGCACATTCTAATGGATTATAGAGATAGAGAATGGGTGTACTACCTTGGGTTGTGCAGGATGGGGGATGTGAAGTTGTAGTTAGGGAGGATATTGGAGTTGGTACCTGGCCTAATACCTTTTTGATAGTTCCTAAATGGTTGTAGTTTGATCTAGGTGAGCCTTTACACTGGTGGAGTCATAGCCCCAGCTCGGGTATGAACCATTGTTGAGAGATTTAGAGTAGTGAGGTCTTTGGATGGGTTGAACATATGAGATCTCCATCCATTCAATGAATCGCATAAGATGAACATGTCTATTATGTGGTTAAATTAATAGTGATGTGTTATTTTTATGTATACATCATGCTTGTATATTTTAAGTTTTACATATTTATATTGTTATTATGAACATGTTAATTAATGCATAGCATGGTAACATTCATGAAATATTCATGATTGACCCAAGTTATGGTACATGGACACCATAATAGAGGAAATTGATTTGTTAATGTGCTGATAAATTATTACAAAGTAATTAAAATGATGTTGACTATCACTGGAACCTCATGATTATTATATAGTAAATCTATGTGTATACTTGTCGGAAAATAAACATACAATAGAATCATTTATGTAGCCAATGGTAATTGACATTTGATGAATTTTTCCATGAAATTGATGATAGTCAACCATGAATATAATTGATGAAAGCCAGACCGACTACTTAGTCGATGCATAGTTCATTGGCTATAGATTCCCATGTATGGTTGAAAAATAGGTTAGAGTCATTTATTATCTAAGTTGAGTCAACTACCAAAACAAATGTGATAATAAAGGTAGAATTGAGTGGTAATGTTCCTTAATTGATGGCCAAGGGGTGTTACAACACTTTGAAATTATGTGCCCTAAATAATGTATCTACTTTTGATAAAATGAGAAATTTCTTAGTTTTCCATAAAGTTGATTATCCCTCTTGTTGACACCTAATCCTCGTGAATGGGTGAATTTATGTAAATAATTAAATTAGGAATGTGAACAGTCATCAGGAGATGAACTGAACAGTCACACCCTAATGTATATAATAATAACATACCTGATGGAATAATACGAATCAGTTTTTCTGCCTAATGGAGTTACTACCTGCCCTGACATGGTATCAGAGCCAGCTCCTTTTTTTAGCTCCTGTGCCTTGTAACTCCCTTATCTGACTGAGTGCCTGTACTATCTACGTTCTGTCTGCCATTACCTGTGCTCTGCTCTCTACAAATCCTGCTCCATGCAATACCCCGCCCATATATTTGTTGGTGCTAGATTCTGACATTTTCTGTCAAGCCTATACTGTTACACTACTCGCCTTGAATGTTTCTGCCATTTTCCTAAACAAACCCTACGCTGCAACGTTCCTCTCCGTATGGAATCCTTTTCAATGTTCCTTTGCGTATGGAATCCTGCAATGTTCTAGCTGTCCATATTATGATTTTGATTGAACCCTGCCTGCATGCCCTCCATTTTGAACAAAATTGCACATGAGATCTTCGTTCAAACCGTCGGCCTCCTGAGATACACGCTCAGCGCACCAGCGTTCTAACCATACAAGGAAACGTTGTTTCTTGGCTTCTATAATGGAGGCAGAGACTAATTGAGTTTGTCAGCCTTCTCTGAGTGAAAGACGCACAGAGTGTAAAGATACTTCTTACACCTGACCTTGAACTTCACTACTAGCGCCCACCATGGGGCCCAAACCCACTACATTTTTTACTTCTCTTGATATTCACTGAATGTGCATCTTTGCGACGGGCAGTTAGAAGAAAATATTTGATCTCACTTATTTGTTTAGGCATGGCTTCTGATAATGGTGCTCTTCCGCCTTGGCTCTGATTGTAAATGTTTTCAAGCAAGTCTTGAGGGATCTGGAAGAAATGACCCCACCGGCCAGTCTCTGAGCCTCGAGGACTTTTACCCCAAGGAATGTGAGTGTGGATCGGAGTCTTTGGATCCAAGCATTGGCAGGTGAGAATAGAAAATACTTGAAAAAGAAAAAAAAATCATTATATGATGGGACTGTCTGCCAGCTAGTTCCGCTTGCATTGCTGGAGAACAGGGGATAGCTTTAGCTCTCCTCTCCAAATCTCAGGATGGAAGATTAAATATGTTTGTTGGGTTTTGGTTCACACAGTTATGCATGCAAATACTTCTGTTTCCAAATATAATATATATATATTTTGAAATGAGGTCGTCTCTGATGGGTAACTGGTAGTGGTGGAAAAACATATATTTCCCTACTAAAAAAAATATAGCTTCGTGCATTTATTCATATTGATGTGAAGTCTGCATATATATATTTTTCATGGCTTATAAGATTCAATAATCAGTAATCTGTATCAAGGAAGCTAAATCTCAGTAATTCCCTTTTGAATACAATTTTACTGTATATTGGCAGAAATATTTTTCTATCAGCAAAAGTAAATTTTTTTACAGAATGCATTCAATCATATCCATGGTGGGAATAGTTCTCACTGGCAAGGAGAACTATCCTGAATGGTCCCGGATGAT
>APFE031208115.1:0-54985 GCA_000404065.3 Pinus taeda
TGTTTGTCACTAGAGAGTCTTAGACTCCTAGGGAGGTTAGGTTTGTCTGCAAAAATAACTCTTTCCGCATGACAGGCCTTCCCAAATATTGATGAGGTCATTTTTGGTTATCAACATCTTTGGTGCTAGAAGGAGGGCCAAAATTTATTTGTTTCTTTAAACATTTCATGTTTTTAAAGTTTTGTCTTTCTACAATGGCTCCTTCTGAATGACCTATTTGGAGTTACTTCGTTGGACTTCCACCAAGATTTATATCAGGAACAAAGACATGTGTTTCTTTTATTATAGACAAATAAAGTACAGAAAGGAATAATTTCACTTGATTCGTCCTTTTGCAGGCTCCAAGCGGAACCGTCGCCCGGATTCGTCCAGTCTCGAGCCTTTAACAAACTCCTTCCATGACTTACTCCATGATATCTCAAGTAGTAGATAGACATCAACACACACAAGGAAACAAGGGTTTCCTGTAAAATGGGGGAAGTGCAGGAGGCACTAGGATCTTCAGACTTGGTTAGGGAAATCTCAGCATAATAATCTTTCTCTCTCTTCTCTCCTCCCTTTGGTCTTCCCATTGAAGCCTTTTTATACTTCTCCCAAAGTAGTTTTTTAGTTGGGAATTTCTTGGGAACAGTTGGGCCACGGGCACTAACAGGTAATCAACAGGTGAAACTCGTGATCTCCGCCCGAAATTAAGGATATATATTTTTTTAAGTGTTTTAAGACATATACACGGGTTGGGTATACACAGACCAGCGTATACACGCATTTAGCTCAGGGCAATGTCGCATATAGGGAATAAAACATTGTTTTTTAAATTTTGGACCAGGTCTGGAAGGAGAGGTTGCCCTAGGCCATGAGTGCAGCATCACAAACCTCAAGAGTGAGATTTGGAGCTATAACAGACTTCCACCTACCTCTACTCCAATTCAAGTAGTAAATCTATTGTCAAAGATGAAGTTTAACGGTAAGAAGAATGTCTTTGCTTTTGATCATGTTATTCAATTCATTTTAAATTGTAATAATTTTGATATTGAGGAAGGTGTGATGTGCAATAGGTTTACACTCACTTTGACAAGATTGGCTAAAGACTGGTGTAAATATTTACCATTTTCCTCCTTTCGCACTTGGGACAAGTTTGTAAAAAAATTCCTACATGCTTTTCAAGATTACAACTATGAAAAGGTTTGTGATCAACTGGAGGCTTTTCACCGATTCAAAGATGAGTCTTCAGATGATTTTCTAATTAGATTTAAATTAATTTGTTTTCAATTTCAATCTGAAAATTTGCCTCTTGAGTTTCAATTAACATGATGGTTTAGAGAATTAGTCTCTCTTCCTTGTATTCCTAATCTGTATGATCAAACAATTTCAAGATTTAATGAGTCTTCTTCGACTTCTATTAACATGAATGAAAGTTCACTTATGGAGGATGCACATGGCAATCATGGTGAAATCACTTCATTCATGTATGATAAATTCCTACAGTTAGTGCATACTTCCTATAGTGTCAATGAAGACTGTGATGCTCTCTTTCATGTTAATAATTCACGACCAAAAAGCTTGGAATAGTTTGACAGTCAACTTCAAGAATATATGGACGTCAAACATGAAGATTCAAATATCAATACAACTTAAAATGAACAAGAAATAAATTCAGAAAATCAACATGCTACTCCGCAAAAAAAAGTGCAAATTGAAAATTCCAGCAAATTGCAATTTTCCACAAAAATTTCTGATTTTTCTCATGTTGATCAACCACAAAATATGAGGCAGCCAAGCATCAACCTTCAAGAAAGTACGATAAGCCAAATGAATGAGTATGAATCTGAAATTTGCATTGAAGAAAATATAGAAGAGTTTGCAAATAAAGAAATTTCCAGGTTCATTTCTTCTAATTCTAATTTTTCTCTTTATCCTGATCTTTTTGGTTATAGCAATTCACTTCCTCATTACACTAATGCTATTCCAGAGAATAGAGGAGCTGACATAAATGAATTACCAATTAGTTTTGATCAGGGCAAAGAGACATACAATGATCATTCTTTCAACAATGTTGATAATATGCTCAACCATGCTTCTAGTTCTAATGCATTTTATGAAAAGGATGGGAATACTAATGAAATTTATCAAGTCATTTATGATGATTATTTATAGTTATAATACAATGGGTCATTTAAGTCCTTATTAAATCCATACACTCTTGATAACTCTTGTATGTTTCAAAATGATGACTCTCCTCTTACTAATATTTCTATTAAAGAGTTCCATTTTGAAATTGCATCAAATTATAATGACTTTTCCACTCCTATTTATGATTTTGACAGTCTTCAAGTTTCCATTCCTACTCATAGTCCTGAGCCTCTCTCTTACTCACAAGATGATATTAATAATTGTTCTAGTTGCATTATTATGGCTAATCCTTGTGAAGAGAAGATCACTTCAAACGAGTCCTTGTTGTGTTGTAACACTAGTTGTAACATTACTGTAAATAATGATTTGATTTTGTTATTTTTGCTTCATTTGCTATGAATATTTTCATATTTGTGTTTCTTCTTTCATTTTCGAATTCTTTGATAACTTATGCTAGCATATTGAGCAATTGAATTTCCAATACTCGGAATTGAGATAGAATGTGAAAATGAATCACAAATTTTAGATCATGACCATCAAGAGCTTTTAATCTTCCAATTTCATCTCATGTTCATATCTTATCAACTTACTCTTTCTCTTATAATGCATTTTTTCACATGAATCATCACATATGAGTGCATTAATACAATATGACCAACCATATAATCCAATTAAAGATCTTCTAGATTCGTTGAATTTCCATCCTTACGTACAAGATCCATTCAAAAGTTGCTTGGAAAATTCAATTCAAAAAAAGAATACTAATACTTTGTCTTATGTATAAAACACTAACATTTGCCCATATATTCTCCCATTCTATGTCTTCCATTCTATATCAAATATTGATCCATATGACCTAATAGCGATTTGGTTGGAAGAAACGTCTCGAGATAAAGTGATTGTAAATAAACTTCTTTTTGTAAATATATTAGAAATAGATGTACATATTGCATTAAGGTTTATTCTTGTTAGTTTAATTATATTCATACTTTTGATATTGATGTTTGATGTGTACATATGTGAAAAAAATAAAGTGCTTGAATGGTTACACTAGAAGTATGACTATACCTAGTCATAACTTCCCTCATGCAGTTAGGATAAGAGTAGAATTAGTTTAGTTATATTGTTTTTTTTTTTGCTTTTATTTTAATAATACAGGTAGAAGAATAAAGCGAGCAGATAACCCTTTCCAGGTCATAAACATGTTTAGGGAAGTATTTGTTTTCTCATTAGAACTTTTTGTTTTTGTGCTCTGTATAAGTGCTATGCTCTATATTTCCTTTGCGTTGCAAATTTATAAAATGAGTCATAATCATATTTTGCTTCTTTTCTCAATGCAATTGAAATAAAATGTTTGGCTCCTGCTTGTTTGAATTTTCCATGGATTTGAAGCTTCCTACATTTTAAATGGCCTTAAAGCAAAGGAAAATCACATTGTTCATCATGTGTATTCCTTTTTGGTTTCGCTCCTTTATAAATCCCAGGATGACTCAGAGCCTATAGGGTCATCTAGCCTGCATATTAAATAAACATGGGTCGCTATTGTTGGGTTTTCATTGGGCATTCATTACTTGAGCTTGAAGCCACAATTGTTCCTTACCTTCATTTCCTTTAGGGTGACATGTATTGATGATCCCCTTTACCTTCACTCCATCCTTCCACATATTTCACGCTACCTTGGTACTCAGAAGCCTGTAACATCTTAAAATCTAATTCCAAAAGTTTTTGGGCCTGTAGGCTCTGGAATTCACGTCATCATGAGTTTCGATTTGCGTGCATAAAAGGTTTGGCCCCCACTCCTACACATTATTGCATTATCTTATGAATAGTGGCCCCACTCCACTTTAATAGCCCATGAACCTAAAAACTTATAGCCTTTTCCAAATTCCAATTCATAATACTTGTGAGCATCTAAGCTAAGGTACTCCTCTCTCCTCTCTACACATCCCATGCCTCTCATGCCCGAAACATTTTTCTAATTGTATCTGTGCTCTCCCTTTTGGGCTAATACATGGACGCTCACTCTTCTACCACTAGGAAGCCTGAAAGCCCGACCAATTAATAAAATTGCATTTCAATTCTCTTTTAGGCACTTCAATTCCATAAGCTAGGATGGGTCCTGCCTTTCACTAGTGATATGCCTAGTCCTTTTGAGGTTGGAAATTTTTCTAATTCACGTTTGTGAACAAGTCGGGCATAAATTCCTTTCGGGTTACTACAGTTGGATCCCTCTAATAAGCTTATTCTACTTACTAGTCTCCAACCTTCCAGGCTATCATAACATGTGGATCACTTGTGTTTTTGTCCTCACTTTACTATTGGATGCCCATCCCTTTTTCTCCTTTTCTCCCCATCCTGTATCTCATCATCTCGGTCATATTTTTAGTGTGCATCCTTTGTTTTTTTGGGACATTCCTGAGCGGCCAATATGTTAATGCGACGAATTGGTAAACAAACACAGAATATGCAAAGGTAATCGATCATGGTCAATTTTGATTTTTGATTCTGGTTTCTTTAATATCGCTCCATTTTAATGATCATGCAATAGTCCAAGTCCTCTTTATATATATCCATAAACCATTGTTACATTGGTTGGGACTTGGAGACCGATTCCATCAGATTTTATGAATATATTGGGGTTGATATAAAATTAAAATGAACAAGAGGAATGATTTCCGCTGCAATTCATAATGAAGCACATTTTCATTTTCATTTCTACTGATTATTATTTACTATCAAATCCTTGAACGTGAGTCATTATTCTTCTACTTTGGTGCTCACTCTAGTTTAGATTCAATAAGTGATGATCTTTGGGCAAATAAAAACTTCATAGAATGCAACTTCTTCTTACATCTTATCTTAATTAAAAGAAGAAGTTACATTTTTGGAAAAATTCGACATCTTTCAGGTAAAACTTAGCGAAATTCTTTAAGATACGTCTCATATGCCCATTTTCATTTGTTTTCATTTTCTTTACACTTTTTGTTTCAGCTTTGTTTTTTAGTGTTTTCTAATCTGAAGCTCTGTTTTTGCAGGTCTTTAAGAATCACGTTGAAAACTTTGCCTCCCTGCTTGCTCAGATTTGGAATTCACTCTCCTCATTTTGCTTTCTTTCAAGCTTTCAAAAAACAGTTACGATGTCGATCATATTGCAAATCAGCTAAATTGGGGAGTCTCTAAACCTCTAGTTTGTTTCACAAGCCTTATTTTTATTAGAAAATCATTACAAGGTTTCCATACAGGCTTACTTTTGAAAACATGAAAATTTGCAAGAGAAGGGACATCCTATTTAACTTTATTTTCTCTCATAACTACTATCTAGTTTTTGTTTTCAGAAGCCTAATTACCTAAAATTCTGCAAGATATAATTTATCGAGATCTCAACTGAAGAACAACGCACATGCTTTTCTTAGTTTACTCTTTTGTTGAGACATTTTTTATAATTAGTCTTGTTGGATTTTATTTTAAACATGGCTTTACTTTTATCTCTCCCTTCTGGTTTGCCTTTTTTCATTTGCAATGTTTTTCATGTGCGTTGATTTCACCTCTGCATCAGATTGGTTTTGGTGATGTCATCAAAATTTATATGGAAGACTTTTTCTTACCCAACATTGGTCGGTGTGCTTGGAAAATTTTTACTCTCTCAATTTTATGGGTTTTCATTTACCTTAAAGGGACATCTTTATTGAATTTTGAGTCCTCTCACTTTAATTCTTTTCCCATGGAAGAACATTCATCTTTTCCAAGTGATATAGTCCATCTTTCCAAGGAAAGAACTGTTAAATGAATCTCAACCATCTCTCCATTTCACATTAAGAGCCTCTAGATTGATAGTCATAGGGAAAGATGAGGGAGTCAAAATTTTATGAGTAGTATATCCATTGCCTTTAAAATCTCTAGTACCACCCCGCCCTCTTCACCCATTTGCAAAAAAAAAAATTCTCTAAATAAAGTTTATGAAAAGGGTGGTAAAAGAGGGTTGAAAACATGTATGTGTGGGAAGCACAATAAAACCGCTGGGGTATTGAACAAGCTCGCTAGTAGCGTGGCTATGCTTGTGTGGTACTAAGACAACTACATCAGGGCTATGGACACTCGTTGACAGTGAATCGATGTTGGGTAGGGGAGATTATTGATATCAATGGATATATGATTTCCTTAAAACTTCTTGTCTGTACCTCTTTCGTCACTCACGTGAGGTATATTTTAAAATTAAATATTTCCTTAAAAACATGGATTCATGGTTGTAGACTTAGTTTGTTTCAAGTACTTATCTTTCTAGAACTTATATTGCTTGAATAATTAATGTGGGACATATGGCAAATGTTTTATCGTTTGGAGGCTTGAAATAATTCATTATTTCAACCTTTCGGTAAGTTTGAGTTCATTATCTTTTTAACCAGATACAACTGCTTCTTCCCTATGTGTCGCCATTGTTGTGGCAAAACAACAATCCCTCATTTTTACTTTATTATCTTCATATAATAATGGGGGCCCTCTATGTAACTTTAGGTCATTCACTTCCTTCATATTGTTATTCTTGCGGGATTTTCATTTTTCTCTGTTTTTCGCTTCGATTGCTTTATTGAGTGGTTTCTCACAAGCTTCCCAACTACTCTAATTTTGTTGAGTTTGGACTTACGGTTTGCAAATGATGCTTATTCAAAATTTATGTGATTTTCACCACTTGAGCTAAAAGATATACCAAATGTCTTATACTTTCATTTCTAAATTTAATTAATTTTCAAATATGTAAACATAATTATTTAGCTAATTTTAATTAATTAACTTATCTAGATTAATTAATTTGCAATTATTATATTTAATTAATTTATTTAATTAGCCTGGATTAATTAAATTAATTGTATTGTGTTTAAATAATATGTAAATTAATTTGTGACATGTAAGTTCTACGACTTAATATGGATAAGACAATAAGACCATCAAGTTATCATTAACCCAATTCATCTTATATCAACCAACATAGGTGAGGTGGAAACTTGGTTATATGGTAAGACGAGTGGAATCAAGTTTTAAGGGTTGAATCCACCTCTTATATATATATATATAATAATAATAATAATAATAATAATAATAATAATAATAATAATAATAATAATTTGGTTTCGGAGGGACATGACAAGCACATTACAAATCCCAAGTTGATTCATTATTAGGCACTCTCATTTAACACGACCATCTTATCCACTAAGTTCATGATGAATGTGAGGCCCTCCACTCTTAGCTCAAGGACCTCCAAGTCATGTGACTAGCAAAAATTCAAAGACACTGTCTTTTAACTTATTCAAAAACAACTTCATCAACCTTTGCAACTTTGTCCCTTCCTAACTTAAACACTCTAGCTAAAAGGAAATTCCAGAACAATAACACAACTCAACAATTTTCACCAATCTCAAGTCTTTCTAAATAAAGTACTTTGTAATTTTTATTCTAGATATATAGATTATGTTGTAAATCTATTTTTTAATCACTTACCAAAATAACACTCTATATGAACCAAAAATTAGACTTATTTTCTCTAAATATACCTTATACTATTTATATTTATATTATCTTAACATAAATTTTACTCATATCAATATTTTAACATAAAATTTAACAATACCAAAATCTTCTTAACTTAATTAAAAAAAAAAAAAAATAATAATTTTACAAAATATATAAAATAATAAATCTGTAGTCTCTCATAAAGCATTGACCTTAACATCAACTTAGACTTTCCTATCACAAGAGCAATGTTATTTAAATTTAATGGTTGCTTAGATACCATAACTTTGAGTTAGATAAATTATGTGAATCCGTATAAATAAAAATTCAATTATTGCAATTTAAAATGTCAGACTTAATATATTAAATGTTTCAATAATTCTTAATAATTTAAAATAATTTTTTTTATATGTAATTTTTAAATGATACCATTGTATATAATACAATTTCATTGTAATAATTTTATTCAATGGATGAATTTATATAATTATATATAATATAATTTATTGTATATTGTTATTTTAAAGATAGAAAAGATGGTTTTTTTATCTTGGTGTATTTGGTCTTTTTTTGTGAACCTTCAAAATAAATGTTTTAAATTTCTCGACAAATTTTTTGTTGAATAAATTATCCCAAGAATTAGTAGTGAGCATATATTCTCCCTGTATTTGAAGACCTCACATAAATTTTTTGCTAAATAAATTATCGCAAGAATTAGCAGTGAGCATATATTCTCCCTATATTTGAAGACCTCACATTTTAAAATGAAATATTTTTTGTTTCCATTTTTCCAGAAAAACAACAAATACATAGTGTTTCCTCCTACACTTCATTTGACTTTTTCCAATACCTATTTTAATAATATAAACTTAAAAATATAATAATCTAATAGCTACACATAACATCCATGATTCTTTTCTTCCCCACTTCATTTGGTCCCTTTCCAACACCTATTTTAATAATAATAATAATATAAACTTAGAATATAGTAATCCAATGGCAACACATAACCTCCATGATGGGGCTCACATCATTTCCCTCTGTTGAATATTAGATGTCGCGGAATAAACCAATCAATAAATAAATGCTCACGTGTAGAAAGGACCACCTGTTGCCATCCATGGTGGCTTCCTTGTCACAAATTCTCTTGAATGAGATTCTGAAGCATCTTTAACTTTGCCATAGGCAGTGGTCGCTGATCATTACATTAGTTATACTCAGGAGACCTTGTGAATTATAAGGCCATATACTGAAACCAGAGTTTGCCACTTTTGAGGTCATATACTGCAGACCAGTTTGCAGATTATAGGATACTATGAGCCAAACAACTGCAAGCACTGAAGAAGAAGACACGACAAGCTCTTCATGGGCTTTCAATGACGAATATCTACCCAATGATGTGGCTCTCTATATTGCATCCAGGCTTCAGGTAGCGATACTTAGATTACCAATTCAATTTTTGTTTCTATTGATGACGATGATACAATTTTCATGGAGTTTCCCAGACAGATTAATATTTGAAGACAATTGATTTTTTTTTTTATTTCCATGTGAGGAGATTCTATTGAGGGAATTTTAATTTTGGATAATTGACTTTTTATTGGGGTTGCTGGGAATTTCTGAACAAGGGCAGAATTTATGTCTTGTTTCGTTTTGGGGGGCTCATATTTTATTGGGATAAACCAGACGAATTGGGTTTGTTGATATTCTTTTGAGAGTTGTATTATGCATGGCAAAATAAATTTCATTGGGGTTGTTCAGATTTTTTGGCTGGGCTGCATTGCTTTGGGAATTACAAAAATAATTGAGACGGTTTGAGGACTTTTCACTGTTTTTTTGGATGTTATATATTTTTGAAAAATTCAATTTTATTTGGGCTTGTTCAGAAACAAATGAGTAAATTCTTAGCAGGTTCCAGAGCTTTGTGCATTGGGTTCTTGCTCTGTGTTTTGGAAACAACTATGTGCATCAGATCTCATATGGGTTTCACTGTCAAAAGAGAGATGGCCTACTCTGGACTTATCTGAAGATTCCATTCATAAAAAAGAAGAAAATTCAAAACAATCAGAAAATGCAGGAAATTGTGACCATCCTAAACTGGTACTCTCTTCTCAGAATTGACCTCTGCTGTTTTTAATTAGTATTTTTTTGGTACTCTCTTCTCAGAATTGACCTCAGCTGTTTTTAACTAGTAATTTTTTTTTTTTTGTCTCTCATTTTTACTGTCCAGTAAGACCAAGGTGGGTCAATGTTATTAAATGATGATTTACTTAACTGTCTATATTAAAGTCATATATCGTAATAATTATCCTAGTTCTTCAAGTCCTTTTGCTGCCAGTAGGTGTTGGAGAGGGCAAATTATAAGCACCATGCAGACTTTCTGCCCAGAGCCTACGTGACAGGTATTCTGCCTGGAACCTTGCAAATGTGAATAGTTCCACCTGCCCTGCCTGTTGGGTCAAGGTTATGAGCAGAAAGTCTGTATAATGGATATTTTTCACTGTTGGAGAGACCTGTTTGTTGTTTTTCTATGTTGTATGGGTACATCTGGGTGTGTACAAGCACAAATATGGTGAGGACAATAACTTTTTAAACAAGGTGCCCAAATTGTTGGAACTGTGAAATGGTTTGTATGGACTGCCTGGACCCGTGATGTGTAAGAATTCTTTTTCATGGTTCCACACCTGTTCATGATTCTGGAGAGTTTGTCGACACAGACGATGGTTTCGCAGAGTGGATAATGCTGGCCATCATGATGCAGGTATGGGTATGGATGCACAATAAGGAAAAAGAAATTTTGAACGACAGGATTGTTGACATGACATCAATTTTCATGAAGAGATCATTAGGTGCAGCCTAGCCTGATAGAAGTACACATGTAACCATGAAATTTCTTTATTTGGACCATTCTTTATTTTAGGTAGAAATCAAAGGTGATTGGACCACATGTTATAACCTTAATTTTTCAAAGCTAGGCTGAGCCTAAGCCACCACATGTTATAAGCTATGAACCGTTTACAAAGTAAACATTCTTTTATAATTCCATGTCTGAAGCGGAGCGAACATGCGTATGGCCATTGCCATTATAGATCAAAAAGATAATGGAGCAGGAATCCACTGGGGAGAAAATCCTATATATTCCAGTTTATGTATGACTGACCAAGCTTTGCCCTTTACTTTAAAATTTTAAATTGTCCCGTGGTAAACTTGTGATTTTGACATGACCATTCACTTGATAAATGTTCCAATAGGGAATAAAATTTGGATTTTATTTTTGTAATTTAGCTACTTATTAATATATAGAGGCAAAATGCAACAAATGTTAGCTGCAGGCTATCCATGAAGGAGGAGGCCTGCAGCTATAAAAAACCGATAATGTCACTTACTAGCTGTCAAGGACAGCCACTTATTAACTGTGAACTAGATGACCAAGACCTCGCAGGGTCTGTACTTGAAGGAACTAACATTAAAGAGACAAAACCAGCATAAAACTTGAACAAACTGGAGACTGGGGGGGTGTCTTCATTGTTCAAGGTGGAAATTATGCCTTCACAGTGCTTCATCTGGACAACTCCCTCTGCTTTGACCTCCTCTTTCATTTCTCTGCTTGGTCAGCATCGCCAACCTCAGTCTTCATCTCCACCTCCTGGACATCACTACAGGCTTTGGAACACCTGATAGCATTGTTCATAGTGTCATACCTGCTATCAAGCTGTACTAACTTATTGTAATATTTTTTGTCAAGATCATCCACCCTTTGCAGAATTTCAAATTTCTGATTGCCTCTACTTTCAATTGCAAAGGTCACCAGCCCCTTGACCTGCTAATACAGTTGTAGCATTTCAGCATATTTGGAATCTTTACTCTTGGAGTGACTGGGGTGAGGGAACCAGAACATTAGCTCTGCATCAATGGTTGTATCTGGAGTTTGTCCCTGGTTCTCCCTTACCATTTTCTTTATGGCTTTCACCTCTAACTTCTAACCTCTGCAGAGAAGCTAACATGATATGTTAAATGTTTCTGCAGCAACCTGTGCAGGGCTTGGCTTCTTCCTTCCACAGACCTCCCTTTCTCCCCAAGGTCCCAACTTGCTTGCACTTATGTGGACACCCTCTGCGGGCACTCTCAAAATCTGACATGGCATAAGGAGCGAGCTTTTATAATGTCCTCTAGTAATTAATTGCCCAAGGGAGGACAAAGTAGCCCATCCAACCCTGTCGGATATAGTCAATTATAAAGGGCGAAACCCATTATTCAATGGTTTTGGGGCAACATTGGTTAAATTGGTGTAATTGGAGGAACATTTATGAAGGAAGCAAGAATTGGGGCTAAATGGAGGGAAACTTGTTAGCCCCTCAAATTAAAATTAGGAGAAGAGCCCCAAAGGGAGTTAATAAATAAGAGAGAGGAGAATCATTATTTTCATCATGGTTGTTGGATATTTTTGTTTTCTGAGCTGAGGCTTTGAGTGTTTTAAGACCCCTTTTCCTTTGATTGGTTTATGTGGTGAAAGATTCCACCCTACCAAATCCCTTCTCTCTATTTTGTTTGGCATAACCTTTTGAGGCATCTTTCTTTGGTTTTTGTCAAGCAAGAAGAGATTTTGTGGGTTATTTGGGTTGAGGAGACATTCTACAGCATAAGTCTAGGGCAGCGAGGTAGTTTGAGGCTTCTGGGGAAGCAACAAATTAAGTTCAGACCTCTATTTGAGTCAGTGGCCTTCCTTCTCACCCTTGTCTATGGTGTCATGGCTTGACTGGGAGAAAATATAGGGCAACAAAGCTCCTTTTGTGGCACCATAGCCTGGTTGAGGCAACTCCAGCGCAGCAAAGCCCTTACCAGAGTAGCAGATTGGTTGTTATGTGGCATTAAGTTCTGGATGGGCGGTTCTAGGGAAGCGAAGCCCTCATTTTGACAACAACAAGGTTAATTAAGGGACAAATATGACAACAAGGCAATTCAATGATAGCACTTGGGTCTGAGACATTCCTAAGGTAGCACATTAATTCTAGGCTAAACCCTTCACAACAAGTCCTCTGGACTAGATCTTCATATGTGGCAGCGGATTGATCTAAAAGGGAACTTTGGGGCAACAAAGTAGCTTTAAGGCATTTCTTGAGGTAACATCTAGGCAACACCCCTCTTGGATTGATTTGTGGTAGAACGAGGGTATCCAAGATAACGCAAATTCCTTGGAGTCCTATTTGAGTTAGCGGAGACCTTAATGTCTATAGCAGTGTGGTCATCTGGAGTTAGGCTGAGGGCGAGGAGCATCCTCAAAGTGAAGATTGGGACTGGAGTAAAGGTCTCTGAGCTGAAAGCATCCTCCTCGGGACAACAACAAGGCCCATTAGGGCTACCTGGTGGCAACAGGACAACAAAGCAGTTGAGTAGTAACAACAAGATTGTTACTTGTTGTTGATAGGGTAGTTAGTGTTGATATTGTTACCAAATTATTGAGGTTGTACAATAAACCTTATTGGTGTAACAACCCTAGGAGTGAATGTTGTAAGTTGTAACTTGATGTGTATTGTTGAAAATCATTTACTTGTATACATTGTTGTGTTTTCAATATCATCTTTGTTGAATTAAAAGATACTGTGATGCTGGAACAAAATTTGTCATGTGTTCTTTAACTCCGAAGGGAGAATTTCCTTAAGGGATATTACAATGGTATCAGAGTTGGCTCTTCGACCAGTCTGTATGGTTTATTTGAAAAATGGATTAGGTAGAATTAGTTTCCCCCTTGGGGAAGGAGTACATAGAGTTTTGGCGGAAGTGCAAAGAACATAACAAGAATTTGGCAAGAAGGATATAACAAGTTGAAGCATGGGCGAAAGCACACCTAGTTCATTTTACATGGCTATGCCCTCCTAACAAGAATCAAACAGGTACCTGCAAAAATCAAGCAAGGGAGAAACAAAAGGAAAATATGCTAGACCACACAAAGGGTCTCACAATTGAGAATTCAGGTCATGTTGCAGGTTACTGCATATGAAAAAATTGCCAAAGACATGAGCGAGAAGATGAAAGGAAAAGAAATGGAATAGGCCCCCTCTTGGGTATTAGGTTCTAAAAATTCTTGAGATGCAAAGAAGCTAAACAATATGAGCGATGTTCCTATCAGCGTTACTAGTGTTGGAAATGTTGAACCTAGTTAATAGGGTGTTGGTGAAGGAAAAAATGAGAAAACAATGTCCAAAGTAACAGATTCATTGACACTTCAAACAATGGAATTTAGCATCCAAGGTAGGATGATGCATTACATTTGAATGGCAATGGGAGCTCATGTTCCAAACAAGTAGAAGAGTGCAATGATCTTTCCACTAGCCCAACATCACTAGAGAAAGAGAAGATGTTGCTCTTTAAACAAACTAGGAAACTTAAAGTTGGTGAGTCAAGGAGTAAATATTGGAAATACTGAGGGGGGGGGGGGGAGGGCGGGGTGAATCAATATTTCATAATTTTTAAACAATTTAAAGATCATAGAACATTTTTTTTTGTAAGCTTGGTAGGACCTTTTCATTCATTTTCAGCAAAAGCAGGTTATAGCCATATTCAAGGAGTTCAGTGGCCTCAACTTGCCCATTGGGAAACCAAGTTTGTTGGCTACCGAACCACATTATAAGTGTTAATTTTGGGTATGTTCTATGCTTAGAGCAATTTATTTCAATTTTCACAGTTAGCTCAATATCTTTTCTAGATTAGCAATCACATCAGCATTAAGTAAATTGCAGATAGAACATAAACATAAATTGTAGAAGACAAGCCAAGACAAGAGGACACAAGATGTGGCACTAGCCAGGGACAAACCTCAATGTGGGAAAACCCTTGATCAATTCTTCTTATATGTTCTTTAATGGTTCAGCACAGAGAGAGAGAGAGAGAGAGAGATAGTACATTTACAACAGAAGTCAACTCTTGGACTTATCTAGAAAAGAACATAGATCATCTCTAAGAAGATGATACATGAGATCAGTTGAAGACATGTTGCTTCAACTGATTCTCCAAGGTTACTCCTTCACCTATCATTGTGTTGCATCTCGTCATCATGCTGCACCCCTCGTGCTGCACCATGCTGCACCCATCATCACTATGTTGCATCTCATCATGCTTCACCAATCATGACTGTACCATGTACTTGCTGCACCAAGCATCATTGCTGTCCCAAGTACTATTGTTGCACCTAGCTGCACCATGTACTTGCTGCACCTTGCTATTGCTGCTATCCCATTGTGCCACTGTTGCACAATGTCATTGTTGTCCCATCATAGTTCTGTCCCAACATGCTACTGTCCCATAAATGTCATTGCTGTCCCATCATAGTTCTGTCCCAACATGCTGCTGTCCCATCATTGTTCCGAAGCTGATCATGTTGCCACACAGTTGTCCCAAGTGGTATGCTAAACCATGTTGACAGACAACATGTCTCATGTGCTTGCAACACCATGCTTGCCTTAGCATTCCTTTGTTGTCCCATTTACTATACAATTGTCCCTTGTCACTGCTGCCTAGATATATAGGTGTAGCTGTTGTCCCTAACAGTCATGCTATACCTTGCTACTGTCCCCTTAGCCTTGCCATACCTGCTGCTGTCCCATGTGTCTTAGCAACACCATGTGGCTCAGTTGTCCCATTTATTTGCATAGCTATCCTGGGCATGTTTGAGTCCTCAAACTCTCATGCTGTCCCTGTTTTGAGGGTCACCTACGGCCCACCTTTTCAGCCATATTAGGCCTGCATCTAGGGCACCGTAGGTTAGCATTAGGGCTCCCTTTAGACTGCGTTAGGGCTGCCTTCAGACAATGTTTAGGGCTTCCCTTTAGACATCGCTTAGGGTTGTTCTTAGACTGCGTTTAGGGCTGCCTTTTGGACAGCATTAGGGCCTCCCTTAGACTGTGTCTAGGGCTGCCTTTTGACAGTGTTTAGAGCTGCTCTTAGACTGCGTTTAGGGTTGCTTTTTGGACATCGTTTGGGCCTCTCTTTGCTATGACAAGATTCCTCCAAGACTGCGGCTAGGGCATGATTCCTTGACAACATTTTTGACTTCTTCTTTGACAGCGTCTAGGACTAGTGCATCTCCCTTAGTCTTCTTTCCTCCAATGTCTAGGGCTTCCACCCGTAGATTTCTCTTCCACTAAAACCCAAGACAAGTGGAGAGAAATTAACATAGAAGTGTGTGTGAGAAATGACTCTCAAGTCATCTCCTTTTATACTAAAACGTTGAGCACATGTGGGGTTTATTTGGTTGCTGGCCGACCTTGACGAATTGTCTTATAACACAAATAAATTCATAACTCCATGAATACTTATCGAAATCGGATGATCTTTAGATCAATCCTACACCTCTCGATGAGAGGGATCCAAGAAAAATATCAGCTGCCATAAATAAGATGACCCACATGGAGTTTGGCCCTAGTTGCCAATTTTAACAATAAGCCATCCAGAAACAATAAAGTTTGAGTCTGTCTGACAATGCCTTATAAGACTGAATGTCTTGAAACCATCTACAAGCTAAATCACTGTAACATAAGAGCCTAACCAACATATTTACCATAGAAAATTAAACAAAATTGAAACCAAATAGAGTCAAGCATATTGCTATTCATCAAAGGAATCCACTGGAGCTAGATCCTTTGCACTTGAACCCGGTAATTCAAATTGAGGAAGACACAAAATGTGTTTCTCAATGCGGTTGAGATGGACATTCTGCTGCTGAATTTGGAACTGGATAAGTTGAAATTCCGTCTGGATTTCCTGAAAGCGAGGATCAGACTTGACGGAGCTAAAGATTATAGAACATTAACATAATTACAATAAAGAATAATACACAAGGATTTACGTGGAAACCCAATTTGGGAAGAAAACCACCGAAACTTATCTAGATAGTTTCAATTTATTTACAAGATGCATCTTGATGGAGGCTACAATCCCCTAGTTTACCAGCACCCACTAGAAGGAGGCAGTGACCTCCTGAAGGAAGCTACAACTTCCTTGTCTAGTACCACCCTGCCACCCTTACAGTTTAAGATAAGAAGAAGAATCTTATGGGCTTCCATACCAGGGATAGTGACCCACTTACAATGGCATTCAATCACTGATACGTCACTGTTGTCTCAGCTAATACATGTCCAGAACACTGTCTTTGAGTCTTGATCTAAGATTGACTACTATAGATTTGTTTTTTATTTCATTAACCCTTCACCTTAATCATTGCAATTACAATACCAACAAAAAAGACTCATACCTCAGATCAATTTGGAGGAATTCTGTAGATCTTACTTTGGTTCAAGAATAAGGCCTGATTTGTCCTTCTTTTGCAGCCCAAGGAAACCTTGTTTTGCTGCTAGAACAAACCTAGACTTGTCCCCTAGTCTACGACCTTATCTCCTCTCTCATTGCGGCCTAAATAGGTTTCACTCAGCCCTCAGTATGATTCAAATTTGCCTCAGAATAGGCCTCAAATTCTGCCTCAGGATTGCCTCAAAATAGGCCGAAATTGTGCCTCAAGAATGGTTGAATTTTTGCCTCAGAAGTGGCTTCAGTTCAGCAACCCTTAACCTAAGAAACACTTCACATCACCACAGAAAACAAAAGGATAAGAATGAAAACAAAAAACCTTTGAAAGGCCTCTGCTTCAGATAATCAATTCCACCCTTAGCCTCAGAAATATCAGAGCAATTTACATGCAAGATTATACAATAATGATATGTTGAGACGGCATATGAGTGCCCTATTTATACTTGAAAGGGGGGGCATAAAAGGAGAGCCAACCTGCCCTAAAAAATTTCAAATTTAATTAAAAAATACCCTCATAATGAGGTCGACCTGAACTCTTTCTTTTAAAATCATTCTCAAACATAAAACCTCCTTTGAAGGGTTGATTTAGTCAATGAAAAGGGTGAGAGGGAGGCTCCTTTTGCAACTGCCAAAACCCATAATATTTTTCAAAGTCCAACAAATTTTCATTCAATTTTTATGCCAAATTTTAGACCAAAACATCATTCATTTTGGGGCACCAAACTTCAAACTTGAATATCTCTCCAAGAGGACCCACGAGGCGTACCGCCTATCAAACGAAATGTCGTGACGAGGGCTACCAATCTAAACTGGTCTTACACCTAATTCATTGACTTTTGCATGCATATTGTCAAACAATTGCATCATATCAATAGCCCATTCACATCAATGACAATTTCTTCCTACAATCTCCCCCTTTGTCATTGATGTTAACACTCATGCTCCCCTTGACATCATGCTTTCCTTGTCTCCATGCTTCACTTCCTTTCTCTCCCCTTTTGACATCAATGACAAAGGGTGACTTGTTTCTTTGGGGGTACTCCCCCTGAACTTATGGCACTCAACAGGAATTTTGTCTTCTTATCCTTCCCTTCTTTGTTGTCCCTAAGGCTCTTTTTCTTGGCTGCAATTTTCTTTCGCTCTGCTTGGTCTAGGATATATATGTTGTTTGGTCTTCTTGTAGCTATTGCAACCAATCTTCTTGAGTCTTCTTCTCTGATTTCACACATCTGGGAATTAAACAAGAGATTATACCCTTGATCACACATTTTGTTGACACTGAGAATATTGTGCTTCAAATCCTCGACCAATAAACCATTTGTTGCTTTTAAATGTTCACTTCCAAGATTACTACAACTTTTCCAATTATCTTGACTAAGGAGTTATCTCCAAATGCAAGACTGCCGCTTTTTCTTTTTAGGCTAACAAATTTGTTTACAATTTCCCTTCAACGAGTTTCCCTTCTTCTTTGGGAGTCAAGGTTGTTGGTGCTTTGTGCCATAGGTTTGGTAAGTTTCATTTAGTTAATTGTTTTGGTAATAATAATAATAATAATAATAGGATTGATTTATTAAGTGTTAAAAATTGTAATATTAACTATAATAAAAATAAAATTCAAAATTTTCAACATTTTGATAAAGGCAATTATACAGTTGATAATAGTATTAATAAGAAATTTTCTCTTGATAGTAGGTTTGTTAACCTGAATAATAATAATAATAATAATAATAGCAACAATAGTAATAATAATATTAATTCTCTTAGCAATAAGGTTGTCAACCTCTCGAGTTACTCCTTTGCCCCCCCGGTCCATAGCCTCTTGGAGAAAGGATTGAATTTTTCCCTTGCTCCTAGGAAAATCCCGGTGGAAGATATTATGCGTAACATTGAGTTTGGGATTAGGGACTTACCGAATAACACTAAGGATATAATTCGACAAGGCTACGTTGTCATCCTTAGGAAAGCTAAGCCTCCTAAGAGCAATATCAGCAAGGAAGAGTTCGATGCCCTAAAATCCTTGAACAAGAATCAGGATATTGTTGTCCTAAAGGTCGACAAGGGTGGGGCCGCAGTAATCCTTGATAAGGAGGATTATCAAAAGAAGATGTTGGATCACCTGTGTAACAGTGGAAGCTATAGAAAGCTTAGCAAGAACCCCTTGAAGAGGATCTCCAAAAAGATTGCTATTGCCATAAAGTCTAGTAGCTCGGTTGGCTCTTTCAGCCACAAACTTATCAAGAGCAGCCCCATCACTCCTAAGATCTATGGGCTTCCAAAGATCCATAAGGAGGCCCCCCCCTTAAGGCCCATTGTCAACACCATAGGAGGGCCAACCTATCTTCTAGCTGAATGTTTGGCCCTAAAGCTTAAACCCCTTGTTGGCCACATAGAGTCTTTTGTAAAGACTCTTCATGGTTTGTCAATGAGTAGAAGGGCATGAAGTTTGATCCTGGGGACAATCTGGTTAGTTTTGATGTAGTTTCTCTGTACACTAACATCCCTATTGATGCAGCCATTGAGGTCATCAACTGCCTCACTGACCCTGACACTGCTAAGTTAGTCGAGATCTGTCTTACTTCCACTTTTTTCTGTTTTGAAGGGGAATTCTATGAGCAGACTTGTGGTGTAGCCATGGGCTCCCCCCTACCCCCTATTGTTGCTAATTTATTTATGGAAGAATTTGAATCAAAGGCTTTGACCTCAGCCAATTTTAACTTTTAAGCCTAAGCTTTGGAAAATATTTGTGGATGACACTTGCGTCATTTGGCCGCATGGTCAAAGAAAGTTGGATCTCTTCTTCCTTCATCTCAACAATCAATCCAACACTATAAAGTTCACTATGGAGCAAGAGGTTAATGGTTGCCTTCCTTTCCTTGATGTCCTTATTTCGGAAAATGATGATGGTTCTTTCTCTCACCATGTATTTCGGAAGAAAACTCATACTGAGCAGTATCTTCATGCGAAGTCTCATTATTTCCCGACTCAGAAGTTAGGTGTTCTCAACACGTCGGCTACTCGTGCACTGAGAATTTCTGATGAAAACCACCTTTCTATAGAGAAAAACCATCTCCTTGATGTTTTCGTTAATAATGGATATAGTAGACATCAAGGGCGTAAAGCATTCCTTAAAGCTAGCTAAGGTCCTAAGGTTAAGAAAGACCCCTTTGACCGAGTTTCGGGGGTGCATCTCCCTTTCATCTAAGGGATCACAGACAAGATTGCTAGAATCCTGAAAAAGCATAATGTTCCCTCATCCTTTAGGCGTCTTAACACCATCCGTAGTTCCTTAAGGTCGGTTAAAGACCCAGTGGACCCCAAGGATATGAAAGGTGTTTATGTTATCCCTTGTTCTTGTGGGACCCCATACATTGGTGAAACACGCCGCTCTACAAATCAAAGGATTAATGAGCACTCAGCTGATATCAAGCATGGGAGGACCCGCTCTTCAACCTTGGCGGAACATGCGGATAAGACGAAGCATCACATTTGCATTGAGGAGGCCCAGTTGATTGTGAAAATTGCTCACTTTCATCTCCGAAAATTTAGGGAGGCCATTGAAATTGAAAGGAGGCCCAACAATCTTAATAGGGATGACAGATGGAAAATCAACAGTTGTTGGATCCCTGCCCTTTCCTCTTAGCGTTTCTTTTTCCTTGTGGTTGCTTTGGTCTCTTTGTTTTCCTTTTGTATTTTAAAATTTATTTAGTTATTATTTAAATTTTTATTTTTAAATTTTATCGTATTTTTATTTTTATTTTTTATTTCTATTTATTTAATTTATTCCTTTTATTTTATTTTATTTTATTTTAGTTATTCATTTTATTTTATTTTTATTTATTTATTGTATTTTTATTATTATTTATTTATATATATATATTTTTTTATTTATTTTGTTTTTATTTGTAATTATTTATTCATTTTATTTTACCTTTTATTTTTAATTTCCCCCCGGATTTAGTATCTCATTTTTGGCCCCCCTTCCTTTGTTTTAGTTTTGTCCCTTTAGTTGTTTTTTCGTTGATTTTATTTTTTCTACCTTTTGACTTTAGTTGTTTTTCCGTTGATTTCTATTTTCTCCTTTTTTGTCTCCTTGTCTTTAGTTTTTATTTTTACCATTTGTAATTTATCTGTTATAAGTTATCCCTTAGCTTGTTTCCTTTTGTTCCTTAGTCTTTTTATGTTTTATTTAGTTATTTTTTAGTTTTTTTCCTTTACCTTAATCCCGGTCAATCATAATTTGTTTATTTATTTGATTTTTAGTATTTTCCTAGCCCTTAATCCTAGTCCAACTTATTTATTCATTAAAATAATATCTTATGTTTATTTTATTTAATTAATTATATTATTATATTGGTAATCCTTTACCTTATTTCTGACTTGGTGAAATGTAGTTGTTTTCAATTTAGCCGTTGGAAGAATTTACCTCTATTTAACTTGATGCCTTGATCTGATTCTTCATCTTGTCTTGACAATGAACCACACTGGTTGGTTCGAAACGCATCGACAAATGAGTCTTTATGTGATTTTCTCCGAAAAAAGTTTTCTCTAATACTAGATATGGATCACAAAAGCCTAAATTCAATCATCCCAATGTCTATAAAGATGAGATGGAGAAGGCCATCAAGGAACTGTTGAGGTTGGGCCATATTCGACTGAGCTCTAGCCTATTCACTTCTTAAGTAGTGATGGCTAAGAAGAAAGACGACACCTTGCGGATGCGTATAGATTACTCGGCTCTCAACAAGAAAACAATCGAGAACCAATACCCTATTTCTAGGATCGACAAGCTGATGGATGAGTTGAAAGGGGCCATATATTTTTCGAAGATTGATATTCGTTCTTGCTATCATCAAATTCGGTCTCAGGAGCAAGACATCCCAGAGACAACTTTCAGGTGCCACTATGGGCACTACGAGTTTTTGGTTATGCCATTTGAGCTAACCAACGCTCTTGCAACTTTCCAATCCTGTATGAACCATGTGTTCAATAAGCAGTTGCGGAAGTACTTGTTGGTCTTCTTCGATGACATATTGGTATATAGTAAGACATGGGAAGACCACTTGAGGCACTTGGACTAGGTGTTGGGAATTTTGGAGGAGGAGTTATATGCAAAGGAGTCCAAGTGTGAATTTGGCATGACGGAGATGCTCTACCTAGGGCATGTGATTGGTCATGATGGGGTTCAGGTGCATCAGGAGAAAATTCGGGCAATCAGTGAGCAGCCCACCCTAAAGAATGCTACAGAATTGAAGAGCTTCCTTGGTCTTTGCACTTACTACAAGAGATTTGTTAAGGGGTTTGTAGAGTTAACAACTCCTCTTACAGACCTCACCAAGAAGGGAGCCTTCAGCTGGTCAGAAAAAGCACAGGAAACATTCAAGAGGATGAAGGAGGTGATGAGCACATGTCATGTGCTTGCTTTAACCAGATTTCACCTAGCCATTCATGTTGAAATGTGACCCTTCAGGGACACGGATAGGAGTAGTTCTTATGCATAATCAACACCCCATAGTGTTTGAAAGCTGTAAGCTTAGAGATTGAGCTGCACTATTCGATCTATGACAAGGAGATGTTGGCCATAATGCATGCACTAGCCAAATTTATGCAGTATCTGATGGGGAACCGATTTAAAGTAAAACAAACAATAACAGCTTGAGTTTCCTCATGGAGCAAAAAGAACTGAGTGAAAGGCAACGAAAGTGGATAAGTAAGCTGCAGGCCTATGACTTCAAGATAGAGTACGTCAAGGGCAAGAACAATATAGTGGTTGATGCTGTATCAAGGATGCCGCCCACTTTCTCACTCATAGAGATGACGAAAGATTGGAAGTCGCTGCTGTTGGTGGAGTATTTGAAGAAAAAATTTGCTTGTGAGATTCTGGAGGGGTTGATCCATGATGACAAGTATCAGGTTATGAATGGCATTATTTATTATAAGGACTAGATCTATCTTGTGCTAGAATCAAAACTCAAAGAAAGAACTATGTAGGCAGCTCATAACTCACCCTTAGTAGGAAATTTGGGATATCTAAAGACCTACAAGAAGATTAGGGAGAGTTTCCCCTGGAACGACCTCTAGATGGATGTGTTGATATTTGTGAGGGAGTGCAACACTTTCCAGCAAAACAAGACAGAGCACACTCATCTAGCAGGTTTACTGTTGCCCCTCCCCATCCCAAAGTAGAAGTGGGAGAGCATTTCCATGGACTTTATCACTCGCTCACCTTCGGTGCCAGGCAAAGATTGCATATATGTGGTGGTAGATCGACTCACAAAATTTGCTCATTTCTTTGCTATATCGTCAAAACATTCAACTTCACGAGTGGCTAAGCTATTTTTCAAGGAGGTCTTCAGATTGCATGGGTTGTCGAAGACCATTGTCAATGATAGAGATAGAAGGTTCATGGGCAACTTCTAGAAGGAGCTTTTCAGACTTGTGGGGACTCAGCTAACTTCGATCACCAGCTACCACCCATAGACTAATGGGCAGACAGAGATAGTCAACAAGTGGCTGGAAGGCTATCTCCATGTTACAGGAACTGCCCCCCTCCCAAAGGATCAAGAGGTGGAACCGCGTCCCATACGGATCTGCCGCCAGTCCTTCGATGGAACCGCTGATCTGAAAATCAGTTCCGCCATTTTTTGGCGACCTAGAAAAATGGATTTGCGAGGGCCTGATCTGCTGCTCCAACTGCCCGATTTACGGATCCAGAAAGGATCGGCTGCGGATCCGTGAAGGTTCGGGCGTGTATCTGCCGTAGATCACAAGGCGATTTGAGAGAAGGTGGATGATTCACATGGTTTCGTGGGATTTTTTTTATTTTTTGTTTTTTGGAATTTTAAACTATTACGTGAGGAACTATGCTTTCTGAATACTCCCAATGTGCCCCTTGATGCTCCCTAGATGCTTCCTAGATGCTCCCTAATGGTAATGTTAAATTCTTAAAGTAAAAGTGACATTCTCCTTTATCTTTCATTTTCATCTTTTTACTTAAATTTTTAACTTACCATGAAATGACTCAGGATGTTTGAGAGGTTCCAACCTCATCAAACTTCATATGGAGAAAATAAAATTTCATATCCCATTCAAAATTCAATAGACTTAACAGTTTTTAGGGTCAATGGGATTGTGGCGTTTCATTGAATTATATCATGTATGAGGGCATGTGATTGGCATTTAATCAAGAGCATCAAGCCCTATATGTACCCCAGTGTTGGTGTTGATGATTGTTGAACTCCTTTGTCATGGCCTTAACAAAAATGTACCCTTCACTCAAGTCAAAATCATTGATCATGCATGTTAAGCTTTCTCTACCATAATATATGGCTTGGATTAGGCCATTTGCTCAAAATTGGGCAATGTTGACTAATATCCTTCGAGAATTGAAGTAGCCACAGAGGCTAGACAAGAGAAGAGGAATCTAGATTCTAGATGGTTGATGTTGGAATAATTAATCATTGATGTACAATGGATGCCATATCTATCTTGATTTATGTAAAAATATGAATGTTTTCATGTCTTCTACAACTAATGAGTCAATAGAGAGTAAAATTTTATGGATCGAAGATTCACAGAGGCAGAGGGAGTAGCGCAACAGTTTCCACGCAGAGCAAATCTTCAGTTGGGAAACAGTCATTTTTGCAGAAGTTGCTGGCAGAATAGTGTCAAAAGGAGAGGAGAGCACATACTGAGGGAATTCCTTCCTTAGGGGACTTCTAGTCAAGAAGTTCAAATTTTCCCAACAAAGCAGCAGTAGCTGTGTGCATGATTTCTCACTCCAGAAGGGAGTGCGAATAGCTGGGCAACAACTATGCAAAGGAGAAGAGGAAGAATTTGACTTTCTTCAGAGAGATGGCATAAATTGGGTTGAAAGATCAAGATCGGTTGGACAGAGCCTCCAACTAAGTGATTTGGAAGGCTAGAATTTCCTGCCTTCTAGATAAGCAGGATTTCAAAAATTATGTCGATAGTTTGGTAGTTGTACCCGCTGATGCAAATCCGCTCAAGAAGTACAACAAAGAGATGGCGAGAGCTAAGAGGTTTGTTCTTGATGGTGTTCAAGATCATGTGGTATCTCACATAACTGGCAAAGATACTGCCCTGCAGATGTCAGAGGCACTAGCTACGCTATACGAAGGATCTTTCGAGCAACGAAAGATGTATCTTGAGGAGAAGCTAAGATGCACGAGGATGTAGAAAGGGGAGAGTGTAGACCCCTTCCTTACTAGGCTTCAGGATGTCCAGGATTAGTTGGCTTCAGTAGGATCAACACCCCAGCCTACAGAGTTTGTACGATTAGCGTTGAACAACATTTCTGAAGATTGGCAATTTTTCGTCGAGTATCCTTGGCAAAGAAAAATTGCCAAATTGGGAACGTGTGTGGGCTGATCTGTAGTAGGAGGAGATGAGGCAGTGATCTGGTGAAGACCACCATCAATGGCAGCAGTAGTAGTGGGACGAAGCTAGTGAAGGAAGAGGAGGACGTGGCCCTTGCATCAAAGGGGCAACAGGAGCAATGCAAAAGAAAGGACATTTTGAAGATCAAGTGGTGAGTTGGGCCACTACAACACTCAATGTCCTCTCAGAAAGAAGGACAAAGAGGCGAAGCAGGATCAACAGGCCACATCCGTTGAGATCGACAGTATGTCCTCCAAATTGGAGAAAGAGTTTTGCATGATTGTTGAGATGCCTCTAGGGGTGCGCTGGGGTGAACTGGAGTTGTAGCCCTAGAGAGCTACAGGATGGGCAAGATTCTTGAGGAGGTCCACCTCATGAATTAGTACCTTGCTATGGGAGCCCAAGACATGTAGTAGCAAGATGGATCAATGGCAGTTGGTGCAGTCAGGTGCCAGAGTGACAAATGCAGTAGCTAGTAGCAGGTCAGAGACTGAGCAACACAGAGCAGAGTCGGCGGTGTCAACTAGTTGGCGGTAGTGCAGTTGACACAGTTCAGAGTCAGCAGCAGTGTAGAGGCTTCAGTGATAGCGCAGAGGCTAGCAGTAGTCAAAACTTGGGTGACATATGCATCACACTGACCATAGTTGGTTAAGTATTTTGGATGCTTTTTCGTTGCAGTTGTTGAAGTTGTAGCGGCAACAGATGGAGAAGGTTGTAGTGCAAATCAATGTTTTAAAACTTCGACTCTGACACCGACTCGGCCGAGGGTTGACTCCGACTTTAACTCCAACTCGATGTCGACTCGGCCGACTTGATTTCAATGACTTGATCGTTGTAAAAAAATACATTAAATATTTAACTTTTTTATAAAAAAACATAATTTTAAAGATTTTCATTCATGTTTCCAAACACACAACATTAGAATATAGATAGAAGACAACATATGATCAAAGCAAGCTCATTTATATATCCATTATATCAAAATGGCACCCAGTGCACTGTCCAATACATACATGATTATAATATAGAGATCAAAACAAAAACACATAACCAAGGAGGCTAGAATTGGCCTCTACAACAAAAGTAAATTATGACCAGTACTACTGGCTACTGCCAGAGGAGCTGAGATCATGTGGATCAATCTCTGGATCATCATCAGAGTCAGACAGGGGGCCCCATGGCTCCTCCTCATCATCATCTCCAACCGCAATTGTAGAAGTGGTAGCACTAGCAGGCTGTGCAGCAGCTGCAAGCTGAGATAGACGAGATATGTGCTTCTGTCGTGGCTCCACAGAAGAAGCGCCTGCAACTGGAGGACTTGGGGCTGGCCCTGAGGCTGGTACAAGTGGATCAGGATCTACATTCAATTGAACATTATGTTCGAGTGTTGCCTCCACCTGTAAATCCAAATCAAGATCCTCATCAGAATCAAACTCTGCTGGACGACTCTCCACTACCCAATATGATGTTGGATCAATGTCTTCCAACACATTGGGATTAGAATCAGGTCTTTTGTTCAGCAATTGGTTGCCTTTGAGCGGAAGGTTGTATTGGACATAGACTAGATCATTTAACTGTTTTTGATCCAAATGGTTTCTCTTCTTTGTGTGAATCCTCTCAAAGACAGACCAATTGCACTTACACCCAGTAGCACTGCAAGTTTGACTCAAAATACGAATTTCAAACCTCTGCAATTCAGGACAATGGCTACCAAAAGCCTCCCACCATTGTGCTGCAAAAAACATAGGAGTGTAATGAGTTAGCTCAACAAAATTACAAATTATATCCAACTTTCAAATTATAAATGATTTAACGAAATAAGTATTAAGAATTTGAAAATTGAAATTTTTGTTTACCTGGCTCATCTGCTTCCCTTGCAACTTTGCTAGGTTCTTCCCAAAGGTACTTGAGGCACTGTTGAAGGTTGTGGCTTGTCGATGTATCTCCAGCTATTCACACTCCAATGGAATCATGTGATCAATGCAGTCAATCAATCCATCTCTAACCTCCCCCTTCAAAGCTCCTGTTGCCTTAGCTTTATAATGATACTGTGGGTTCAAAAAATACCCAGCTGCATGTATAGGGCGATGGAGTTGATTGTTCCATCTTTCATCAATGATTGCCCAAATGGGCCCATACTTAGCCACTTTATCCTTGTATGCCCTCTTTATTTGCTCCTTTGCTTGATCCATAGCCTCATAAATGGAGCCCATAGCCAATCTTTCCCCATCCACCGACTGCAACACCTTAACCAGTGGTTCAACAAGCTTCACAATATCTACTGCCTTTCGCCAAAATATTTCTTCATTAACTTTCTTTTTCAATTCTTTGCCTTCCAGTTTGTGAGACCACTAGCTTTGATTCCATTCTTCAATGGAAAAAATCTTTTGCAAGTTTCTATGTTGTGAAAGCATAGATTGCAATGTCAAAAAATGAGTGGCAAATCTAGTGATGGCAGGCTTAGTAATATCCTTGCCCCCCTGTGTGTTTCCTCATCAGGCTCAAAATCCATGAATTATTGTAGATAAATTTTGTTATTCTTTTGGCATGATCTACAGTGTTTTTGACCCAATCTAATTTGCCAATATCCTCAAGCATGAGGTCTATGCAATGTGCAGCATGTGGGGTCCGAAAGATGATGCTGCGCTTTTCCTCTAACAGTTTACAAGCAAGAACATAGTTAGAGGCATTATCTGTGATGACTTGAACAACATTAGCCACCCCCACCTCCTCAACAATCTCATCCAATAGCTGAAACAACAATTGTCCATCTTTCACCTTATCAGATGCATCAACTGATTTTAGAAACATGGCTCCCCGTGGGCAAAAGATAAGAAAGTTTATGATGGTACAGTTTTTTTTATCAGTTCATCCATCCGACATGATGGTACATCCTGTTCTTGCCCATGAGTCCTTGAAATCTTTCAAATACTCATTAATGGAGGCAGTTTCTTTCTGCAAACGATATCCCCTTAGCTCATGCATAATGGGGCCTTTGAAGCCTTTTCCAGCAACATGTATGGCATCAAACATAGGCTCATAATATGCTGAATAGGAAGCATTGAAGGGGATATCAACATCATACCACCATCTAGCTATGTAATCACAAGCAGTCTCCCTCAATTCTTTCTTCCAATGGTCATTTAAAGTGGGCTACAAATGAATTCTACTAGCTTGAGGACCATGTGCATCTGATGGAGAGGAGGGAGTGAAATAACTTTTGATATTCATATCACACTTTTTCATTTTACCCTTTCCCTTTTTTTGAATAGACTCAAAAGAGGGAGGAACATATCGGAAGGGGTTGGATGCATCAGTACAAGGGATAGAGGAAGAACCCTCAAAATCAAAATGGGAGTTGGTAGCCAACATTTTTTGTATATTCCTCTTCCTCCCAATTTCAACCTCTAACTCTTTTTGCCTAGCCTTATCTTCTTTAAACTTCTCAAAGCTGGCTAACAAATCCTTCTTGATCTCCCCAATTTCTGGTGAGGTACATGGAGTAATTTGGTCTCTAATCCCCGCCAAGTGTTGTTTTAGCTTATTAATGCCCCCATGACCTTCCTTAATTTTCCTATGGCAAAATTTGCAATGCATTTGACTATCAACCATTTCAACAGATGCCCAAGCAGCATCTTTCACTCTAGGTGCCATTTTTTGACTTGGAAATGAAAGCAAACAATCTGAAAATGAAAAAAAAAAAATTGATTCAATGTTCATTTCTTTCACAAAAAACACTCTTTAGGATTTCCAGATTTGCACATGAAATTTAATAAGCGAAAACAAATTTTTACAAGTGAAAAAAAATACCTCTAGGCACAAACTGCCTCCTCAAGCTTGCTCCAAGAAACCAACTCCTCAATGGCAAATGCTGCTCCAAATGGCTGCCCAAGAAGCTTCTCACTCCAGCTACAATGCTTGCCCAAGACTCAAGAAACAAACAAACTCAACAACTCCTCACAAACTCTCACTGAAATTCTCACTCAAATGCATCAGATGGCTGTGAGAAAATGAGAGGGGTTGGCTGGGTTAAATAGGGTTTAGGAGAGGGGAATGGACCCCAAAGACAACATAGGCAAAATAAGAACTGGTTTGGAGTCCCCTAAAAGAACATTAAAAAAAAATCCGTTGTTTGACAGGTTGTTGGGCCGCTTTTTCTAACCTGGCTGGGTTAATGCGGGCTTAGCCGAGCCAGCCGGGTTAATACCGAGCCAATGGAGTTGTTAGACAACTCGGCCGGCTCGGTATTAACCTGGCCGGCTGAACCGAATCCAAGGCCGAGTCAAATTTTTTTGGCCTAGCTCGGACCAACTCGGCCGAGTCGGTTCCGAGTCGGGTGGTTTTGAAAACAGAGGTGCAGATGCAGTGTTGGCAGTAGTTCAGCAGGACCAGCAGTATCATGGATGCAACAATCAAAGTTGCGCAGTGGTTGGTGGGCATCAGTAGCCAGACATCAACAGCGCAGTAGGAGATGGTGTAGAGATAGAGTGATGCTTCAGTAGGTTGTAGCTCTAGAGCACATTCCTTGCTAAGAGGGAGTGTTGATTTCTGTAGCATC
This sequence comes from Pinus taeda, assembly GCA_000404065.3. Classification (NCBI taxonomy): domain Eukaryota; kingdom Viridiplantae; phylum Streptophyta; class Pinopsida; order Pinales; family Pinaceae; genus Pinus; species Pinus taeda. The sequence continues at coordinate 29,894 of APFE031208115.1, forward strand.
AGATGTGCTCTACCCTCGACATTTTACAGAGAGGCTAAAACACATGCATTCTCCAATACCTAGAAATCATTTGGGAAAATTCCACCTAGAGATGGTTTAATTAGAATAATAAACTTTTTTAAATGGTTCCTAAGTCTAAACTTAGGAAATTTGTTTGATTAAAGGGTATTAATTAAATCTGGTATGAATCTTCTAAAAGAAGATGAGGATCAACTCCTAGTTAATCTTAGCCTTTGATTATGTTTTAATCTTGGCCGTTGGTTTCAACGAGAGATTATAAGGAGGAGGTTGATGGGTTATTGGAGAACACATCGAGATAGTGAGATCAAGAGATCAAACTTCTCAAGAGTAGCAACGTTGAGTTGCTAGAGAGATAGAGTGATCTTCTTGTAGTGAGGGGCAGGGATAGTAGACTGGAGGAGAGTTTTCCAGATCCAGAGAGTGCAAGGAAAAGAAGGCATAGAGAGGTTCAGAGATGCAGTGTAGTGCCACGCAAAGCTTCAGAGGGAGTCCTTAATTTCGCTGGAGAGTCGAGATCTAGTGCCAGAAGTCGGGGTGTAAGACCAGAGGGCCAGAGAGTTGAAGCAATGTGGAAAAAGTCGAAGTCGGGATTAATTCGGCAAGGGTCCAAAAGTTGAAAAACTTGGCAAAGTCTGGAGTTTTTTGAAAAAGTTGGCAAAATTAAAAAAAAAAACACAAAATTATTCATTTTTATTTTTATTTTTTATTTTAACATCTAGAGTATCCACAACATCAAATAAATGCATTTCCACATAAACATGTAAAGAAAGCTAATACAATACCGAAAGAAGCCGAAAATCCAGGTTGGTGCGATTGCGCTGTTGCGCGTGGCCAGGGTTCCTACTACGCAGTCGTTTGGTTCTTTGTTTATCGCTCATGGCCCCTCCGGAGGCTCCACCGGAGGGGATTGACATACAACAGGCGTTCTCAAACTTAGTAAAATCTCTGCCTCCTCAGTGCCCTCGACTCGCTGTTACAAAATATGTCAAGAAGCTCGATGGCCTTCAAGAAGTTCTCTTGTCTCCTGCCCTACCTCGCTTGGCCGCTCTTTTGCTGGCAGAAAAAGGACTCATTGGTCAGTTCACGAGCCTCTGGCCCTCTCCGAAAACCGTCCAAAGATGGGTTGAGAGAAACTGGTCAGATAAGATACAAGGGAAAATATCCATCAAATTCTGCGGGAAAGGGTATTTCACATTTCATTTTGAATCGAAAGAAGACAAGGATTTAATTTTCAGAAACAGGCCCTATTTCATGGACTCCAGGGGCCTGTATCTCAATAAATGGACCCCTGATTTTGATCCTGAGCTCGATGCCCCCAGCGCTATCCCAGTTTGGGTCCGGCTCCCTCATCTCCCCCTTCATTGCTGGGGGGACGATTCGGTTCGAGCCATAGGGAATGCAGTGGGCAAATATGTTGATCGCAGTGAGCCAAAGGACAACATGCAAGCTTGTGCTTAGATCCGTGTGGAAGTGGACCTCGGCAAAGGCCTCCCTGAAGCCATCAAGCTCAAAGTGGATGATTGGAGCCATATTCAACAGCTGGACTACGAGCAGATCCCATTCAAGTGCAAGGTATGTCACGAGTACGGCCACTTTGCAAATCGATGTGCTAAGCTTATTAATGTAGAAAACGGTCCTCAAGAGGAACAATGGGAAGTTGTTAAAAAAAAAGAAATCGGCCCCCCTGGTTAAAGCCACCCCTGAAGGAGATCCATCGGCCTCAGCAGAAGGTCCTCCTCCCCCCTCTCCTCCTACACCTTCCAAATCTCCCCCCCGCTCCCCTCCTCCGCCCCCCTCATCTAACCCCTTTTCTATTCTTTCTCTCCCTGAAGGCCATCCCCTCGACCCTCCCTATCATGATAGCCTCCCCCAAAGCTCTTCCAAATCCTCCCTGCCCCTGATCATCTCCTCACAGCCCCCTCTAGACCCTCCTTTAAACAGAATCACCAGGAGCTCTTCCAAAGATCATGGAGGATCGAGTGATACTTATAAGAAGCCTAGTCCGGGCAGGAAATCCGCCAAGCAGCATCGGGATGAGAGCGCGCAGAAAGATATAGCTATGGGAACTCAGACACCCATAGAATCTTTCATCCTGAGTCAGCATGACAAAGATACAGACAACAAGGAACAAGGGGGGCGAGCACCACCCCGGATATCACATTTGCAATGATAAAAATCTAGTCTTGGAATAGCAGGGGATTTGGGCACCCCTCCAAGATAGTAGCCCTTAGAGATCTCGTACATCACGAGAAGCCTGGAATTATTTTGCTCCAAGAAACAAAGCAAGGTCAGCGGGAAATGAATGGTATTATAGAACAGCAGAAACAGTTCAAAGGAAGCATCAGTGAAGCAAGAGGAGCTTCAGGAGGTATAGCCACTATGTGGAATCATAGCATATGGAACTGCAACTTGGAAACCATCAACCATCACTGGATCAAAACAGTCTTGGAAAACAAAGAAGATAAGTAAACTGTAATTATGTACAATATCTATATGCCCAACCATTACAGAGACAAGGATTGTTGTTGGCGCGATCTAAAGTCTAACATTGACGAAGAAGGGAGCTCTAACATTATTTTGGGAGGCGATCTCAATCTTATCCTCCACGCCAATGAAAAGAGAGGCGGCAGCTTCATTTCTGACCCCTACAGAATCCACTTGGAAAACATCATGCAAGAATATGAACTAATGGAAATTGTTCCCAATAATCGGAGATACACATGGAGCAACCGCAGGATTGGCACAGGCAACATTATGGAGCGATTAGACAGAATTTTAATCAACGTTTCGCTGCTTTCCATGTTTTCGGTTGGATATGCCAGCGTTTTGACATGCCCTGTCTTAGACCATTTTCCTATTACGCTCACGCTGGAGAATCATAGAAATTTTGGGCCTATACCCTTCAGGTATAACTCTCTTTGGAACGACATACCAACAGTATCTGAAATTGTTCTCAGTACCTGGAGTCAGCATGTCGAAGGGTCCCCTGGATTCATCCAGGAGTCCAAATTAAAAAGAACCAAACATGCAATTAAAGAATGGGCCAAAACAAGCTATAAAGAACTCGAAGAGGAAAAAAAGGAGCTTAAAAATAATCTCAATAGCACACAAAGCGATAGAGGAGTTTGGACTCACCCAAGAAAGCAAACAACAGGAAAATGACCTCTATTCACAACTGTGCCGAGTTAAAAGAGCAGAGGAATTAAAATGGAGGCTAAAATCGAGGCAATTGTGGTTGCAGGGAGGAGACAGAAACACAGTTTTTTTTCATAAACAAACAACTGCTAGAAAGATAAGGAACAGTGTAAGCTCCATTATAGACGATGAAGGAAACAAGAAAGAAAACCAGGACGCCATCCGAAGGACAACAACAGAGCATTTTCGAGACCTTCTAACAGAAACCAAAGACCAGGAGGATTATACCGAGCTATTACAGCATCTGCCTGTGGGGATAAGCAAACAAATAAATGACAGCTTAACCAAAGAGATCGACGAGGAAGAAGTCAGCGGATCGGTATGGGCTCTTCAACCTGATAAAGCCCCAGGTCTTGATGGCTTCCCCATATGTTTCTATCAAACATTCTGGGGAATCATAAAAAAAGATCTGATAAAAATGTTAAAGTGGACCCAATGAAAGTGCAAAGTAGGGGGATACACCAATGCCACTCATTTGGCCCTCATACCCAAAGAAAAACGGCCCTCTTCATTTGCCAGATTCCGACCAATATCCCTTTGTAATTCTTCCTACAAAATTTTGTCCAAAGTCATCGCCTCCCGCCTCAAACCCTTTCTCCCATCCCTCATCTTTGAAAACCAAGGGGGGTTTTTAGCAAATCGACATATATCTAACTCCATTCTTTTAGTACAAGAAGCCATTCATTCGAGCCAGTCCAGGAATGAGAAAGGATTTGTTCTCAAACTGGACTTGGCCAACGCTTTTGATAGAGTGAGGCACTCTTTTCTCTTTGCTGCCTTGAAGAAGATGGGATTCGAAGCAGGCTTTCTGAACCTCATCAAAGCCTGTATCACCGGACCATGGATCACCCCCCTCGTAAATGGCAGACCAGGTGAAGTTTTCCAATTCACTCGTGGTCTAAGACAAGGCTGCCCCCTCTCACCTTATCTTCTCATTCTGATGGCTGAATCATTTAACAAAGCGTTGGACTTCCATCGGAGAGTTGGCCTTATAACAGGAATAAAATTTGGGAATGGAGTCAAGAATATAAATCACTCGCAATTTGCAGATGACACCCTGCTAATTGGGGGGGCTTCCATCACAATAGCTAGGCGCTTCAAAGTCCTTCTGGACAAATTCATGGATTACTCTGGTGGCCTGGTTAATCAGCAAAAAAGTTGCATTTACGGTTGGAACACATCAGCGCAGGTCCTCCACAATATAGCAGCAACATTTGGGGTCACATGCAACTATGAATGGAATCATTTTTCATATCTGGGCATTCCTGTAAGCGTAGGGCCCTTGAGGGCAGAAGTCTGGAACACTATAATCGATAAGATGAAAAGGAAAGTCCAGCGGTGGGGTTCAATATGGCTGAATCCAGCTGGTCGCCTTATCCTTCTTAAATCCGGTATATCCTCTTTGCCTTTATACTAATTTACTCTTCTTCAAGCCCCTGCCTCCTTCCACCACAAAATGGAAGGCATCCTTCATCATTTCTTGTGGCAAGGAGGGAAACAGGACAAAAAGAAATTTAATTTGATCAGATGGACGTAAGTAATTCAGCCCCAGGACCGTGGTGGTCTTGGCATCAGATCGCCCAGATTTCTCAACTTAGCTTTCGGAAGAGGGTTTGGGACCTTCTTCCTTATACCATGTTATGGAGTATTTGGTTGGCTCGCAATCGAAAAGTTTTTAAAGACAAAGGATCGAACACTAGAAGCCTCTGCAGCAAAGCAGGGGGCCTCGCCCTTGAAACCATATCAGCCAAAAATCAGAGGGGTATAGACATCACCGAGCTCAGTGTGGAAGAACGAAGTTTCATTGGTCACTTGTTGGACAATAACAACAACAGGCACATAGGTAGCATAGCTAGCAACAGGGAAAACACTGTCCCTCAGAACTAGAAAATAAGACTCAAAGAAAATGAGTTTGTTGCTTGGATCCAAAATTCCAAAAGGTACAATCTTTTTTTTTACGGAGCTTCAAAGTCGAATCCAGGGGCTGGAGGAGTGATCCTTGATGCAAATGGAGAAATAGTTTTATCATATGAATGGGGTCTTGGACACATCTCCAACAACAGGGCAGAAGCCCTGGCCCTATATTAGGGACTTCTTCAGCTTGGGAAGCTTGGCACTGATGTAGCCTCCATCTTTGGAGATTCAGCAGTGGTCATTAGTTCATTGGTCCAGAAGAGAGACCCCCTCAATGTGTGCCTCCAGCAGACTTTAAGTCGTTGTCAAAGCCTAGCTCACCATGTGAAAGATTTGCGCTTCCATCATGTTTTACGCAGCCTAAACAAAGATGCAGATAAACAGGCCAATAAGGCGTGCGCCAGACCCCAGGGTTGTTTAGTTTGCAACAGAGTGGAGACATATCACCATTTGCCATGACTGTTTACAACATTTCTCACAACCAGCTTTGCAATAATCCTATAAGTTTAGACATAGTGGTAGGATCGAAGAATTATAACTCTCATCGTGACTATGACAGAGAAAAGGGTTTGGCGCATTCAGAAAATTCATGTGCACGAGACATCAACTAGGCGGTCGCTCCTCTTTCAGACCTCCTCGCTCCTGCATTCTCACTTCAGTCCCTGCTCTTCCATAAGCCCACCTCTCTCCCTTTCTGCTCAATTGAACACTCGATCATATGGACCTATATATGTCTCCTGTCTTAGATTCCCCTTCCCCTGGATGCTTTCGGGCATCCCTCCCTCATGGATCCTCTCTCCAGGTAGCATATCTCACTTATAGTGCTCCAGGATCAGTGTCCCCACGACAGCGTACCAGGATTGAGCCTCAGACCCCTCTCCTTTTCAGGATTTGTCTTATTCTTCCTCTTTGTCGCAGGTCAGCCAGGCTCTACAGATAGGCAATCAGGCTTCTCCTCTTTTTGGCGCGGACCAATAAAGAGTTACAATTTGGCAAATCAGGCTTCTACTCAGTTATCATAGTCAGGCATATCAATCAACTTAATATTGAGTGAAAATGTTCTGCAAATGTTGCCTTTTAGTTCTTCAATTTGTCTGGATATAATCCAGTTTAGCTTTCACCTCAAAGCCTAAGTGGCGGGAACCTGGAGGATCCTGTTGTAAATCCTTCACTCCTAGCATCACTTGGTGAATAATCATGTACTACAGGAGAGCATTCTCCATCTTATCCTTTTTTCGAAACGCAATATAGCAACCGACGATGTTAAAAAAAAAAAAGAAGCTAATATATAATATGTATATGAAGTCTAGTGCTACATAACATATCAAAATATTGAATCAACTTCTGAATTTTGAGTCCTGTCTAAGTCTCAACTCTCAAGAGTCAAAATATCAACAAAAAATATAATAAATGTATATCATGAGTCATCTAAAAGTCATCAAGTAATCAATCACTGAGATCCTCTTCCCCTTTTACGGGAATAGGGAACGACATTGCCTTTTCCTCTAGAGGAAGAAGGCCCTGCCCTTTGGGATACAAATGGACTCAATCGTCCTCTAGAAGCCGATGGAAGAGGTGGCCTCTGTCCTATGCTGCTGCTGCCCATCCTAGATGGTGTCACCTCCTCCTAATCATCCTCATCCAACTCTGCCAGTGCCTCCTGACCTTGATGTTGCTCCTCCTCCTCTACCTCTGGCTCTCCCTCCCCTGCAACTGCGACATCCTCTAGATCCACACCTAACCAATCCAGGATCGAGTCCATGATCGGCCTCTCAGTCTCAGTCTCAACTCTCCATGAAGAGGTGGTATCAATATTGTCCAATGAGATGGCTTCCACATCAGTAGGTTTCTGAAGCCGTCTCACCCACAATCGAAGATTGTAGTAGACGTAGACCATGTCATTGAGGTGTTGGGACTCCAATCTGTATTAGCGTCATAAATTGTAAATTAGTACTTAGAAAATTTAAATATTAAAATTAATCAAATGAATTCAAAAAATTTAATTTGAAATCTTTTTACCTGTTGCGCTTTTTGCTGTGTATTTTGTCAAATACACTACAATTGCGCTCACACCTAGAGGAACTACATGTTTGGCTGAGCACTCGAATGGCGAGCTTTAGGAGATGGGGTACTCTAGCACCATGGCTTGTCCACCAAGCATCTACAATTTAAAAGAAAAATAAGAAACATAAAAAAAACATTGAAATTCTAAACTTGAAAGTTTGAAACAAACTGAAGCTTGCCTGGCATTTTGGTTGTCCTATTCTTAATAGCCATGTTAAAACCAAATGTGCCACCTCCCATCCTATAGACCTCCATTTCTTTAGAAATATCTTCACGTTCTTGCTCAGATGACACCATCCTCTCGACACAAGTGAAGAATCCATCCATCACCTCGGTATCAAATCTGAAGCCACAAGCGTAAGAAAATGGGGGTTGAGGTAGATACCTGCAGCATGAATGGGGCGATGGAGGGTATTGTTCCATCGCTGATCAATCACTCTCCATATGACCTGTTGTTTCTCTAACCCCTCGTCTCCCTTATCTTCATAATAAGCACGGATGGCTTCTTTGGCCCTATCCATGGCCTCATACAAGTAGCCCATTGCAGGCTTGTCTCCATCAACCAACCGAAGAACCCTTACCAAAGGTTTTGAAATGGCACACACCTCCTCTACTTCCGCCCAAAAGCTCTGATCATATGAAACTAGTCTGCATATGCCCTCTCCCTTTGGTTTGCGGCTAATAGATAAAGAACGCCAATCCACTGAAAGAAACATGCTCTTCATATCCCACATAGAATTCAACAGAGACTGAAGAGATATGAAAGTAGTGGCAAATCGTGTAATGGAAGGACGCACCAACTCTTTGTTTTTGGTGTATTTTCTTATCAAGCTAAGCACAGATGCATGATTATATATAAATTTTGTTATGCTCTTGGATGATTCAACAATATCCCTCACAATAGGAATCTTACCTATATCCTCCAACATCAAGTCAATGCAATGAGCAGTACAAGGTGTCCAAACAAGTTAGGATACCTCTCCATAAGCAACTTGTCAGCTGCACCATAATTTGCAGCATTGTCCGTTATGACTTGGACAACATTGCTTGGGTCTACTTCTTGAATGAAGATGTCCAACAACTCACATAATGTATGTGCATATTTAATGTGTGTAGATGCATCAACAGATTTCATAAACATTGTCCCCTTGGGACAACTAACCAAGAAGTTAAGAAGGGTCCTACCCTTCTGGTCAGTCCAACCATCTGACATGATTGTGCATCCAGTTTGTTCCCATGATGCCCTAAACTCTGCCAATCTAGTAGTACAATTGGTCTTTTCATCTTGAAGAAGAGGCCCTCTCAATTCTGTAAAGGTGGGGGCTTTGTACCCCGGGCCAACGATAGCAACAACATTAAACATAGGCTGGTAGAATGGGTTTGTCTTGGCAATGTTGAAAGGAACATCAATCCATAGAAGACACTTACTGACCAACCTGTCAGCTTCTGCCTTTTCCTTTTTTTTCATTGCTGATTTGATCCCAGGTTGTGCACCAGCTGTGGTTCTAGGAACAAAAAAGATGAGATAGATGAGGGGTTGGGACCTATGGGTGAGGAAGGTGATGCTGAAGAAGCACTGCCACTCTTAATTCCCCCCACTCTTGAGGCCCCTACAAGTTGGATTTTTAGTGCTGCCCTGGTGTCCTTTCCGTCCTCTTCATCCATCAATGATTGAATGGCCCGTCGGATGATTTCTGGAGTTGTATTTGTGCAAAGGTCAACATTTTGCCTCGAAATTTGCCCCAAATGGAACTTTAATCTGTTGATACCTTCTGACATATGCTTGCCACACAACTTGCAAGTCAAATACATTCTATTGATCCCCCAAGTTTCGGGTGTAGTATCAGGTTCACCAAATTCCCACATAGTGTCCAAAATCTTTGGCATTTTGTTTTAAACTTTGAATTTGAATTTAAACCTAGGCACAAAAAAAAAATTGAAACAAATTAAATTGCTTTAGCCTTCAACTCAGCAAAATATAATTTGTATTGCACTTAGAAACAAATTAGTAAATTACAATACATAGTAGCTGTTTTGAAGTTTATTGAATATTCAAGTAGAATTGGACATTCATAAGGATGAACTTGCAGTTGAAAATGACAAGCAGTCTGAAGTTGAGACTTGAGAAAGAAAGTGTGCACAATGTGGACATTGAAGGTTGAGTAATTATTACACTAAGGACTACAACTATCATCACATGAACACTGTCGTTATCAAGTCAATGTGCAGTCATTATAAGGTCACTGTTTTATGATTATGTCACAGTTTCAAGTTAAGGTCATGTCACTGTTTTGCTGTAACAATAGGACAGTCCTGTAAGTGATTTTCAAGGATGAATGTCATACAATAAAGGCTCATAACAAGAGTCTTGTCATCAATGTTCATCATAGCAACATCACCACAATAGTTACCTAAAAAAATATACAAAGGACGCTTCCAGATTTTCAAAGAAAAGTCACATAAGTTATGTCAATGTCTTATATCTAATAATCAATTGTCACAAATCACAAGTCCAGCTGTTTAGTCACTGTTACATTTTTCTTTTTCCTGCAACAAGGCTGCTATAGAGGCATCATCAAATCACCGTTGAGTTTATAGTCTTTAGGTCTTAGGAAAACAAATGTTCAAGTATTTCTCTACTTGAGTATCTATAGTCAGTGTCTTAGTTCAGGTCACTATGTTGTCATATGATGAGCACTCATTGTTTCTAGGAAGATGGAGTTGTTTCCAGTGGCATAGCCGCATAGCCATATACATATTACAATCCGCTAAAAGAAACAAGTATCCCACATTATAGTTATTAGAAACATACCTTAATAGAGCGAGCTCCAGCAATAAAAAGACTCGAGAAATCTACCGCAGAATGTTGAATCATTGAACAGTTGATCAAAGTATATGGCAGCTCGTTGTAGGTGGTTGTTGGTTGTTACAACTTAACGCTAATATTCTCCTATTAACGCTAATATCCTCCTCTTAACGCAATGGCAAACCCTTGTATCTCCACAACGCCAAATGGGAAAATACACAGCGAAAATAATGAGAAATTACGTTTGCAGGCTTTTTATCCATGGCTTGGGAAAGGAGGCCGACTTTTTGGGTCGACTCCCAATTAAATCGGGAGTAATACGAAAAAATCGCGATTTTTGTGTTTGCCAAAAAGTCGCCAAAAAATCGTGCGATTTAATCGTTTTGGCCAAAAAATCAGATTTTTAGGATTAAATCGTGACTTTTTCAGGACTTTTTCCACACTGAGTTGAAGTTCCAGAGGCAAATCGACCAGGAAGAAGGGTGACGCAGAGCCTAGAGGCTGTGATGCAGATCTGCATAGGCTGACGTAGAGGCAGCTTGGGTCTAGCAATCCAGAGCTTGTATCAGATTCAGATTGCCAGTGACAGTGTGAGATTTTTCTCACTACCTCATTGCTAGTTTATTCTTTGTATCAGATTTCTAGTTTGGGCATCTAATGATTTGTACTTAGGTTACTACCGCATAATAATAAAACCCTCAGCTGCTGCACAGATTTTCCCAAGTTGGGTTTCTCCAAGGACGTTTGTCCAAAAACAACGGTGTATATGTGTGTGTGTTTATTTCTCTCCTGTGCAATATTTAGTTTCCGCAGCGTTTATTTTGTGTAGGTTGCAATTTATGTATTTCGATATTTGTTGTAAAAAACTACAAGTAATTTACTTAAAGTAATTTAACAAATAAGAGAAATATCATCAGTTTGCTGCAGTAGGAATCGGGTCACCGATTTTTCACATGGGTGAAGTTGTTGCATCTAGGAGAGCATTGCCGCAATACCTCTTTTCACATGGACATTGGCACGACTCCCTTCAAAGCATTATATGGGTATGACACCCCAACATTTGCAAACAAGATATTTGGGGACAATTGAGCACCTCTAGCCAGAGACTGGATTCATGGGAACTAGGACATTTTAAAAGTCCTCAAGGACAATCTACATATGGCTCAAAATCAACAAAAACTATATGCAGACAGGCACAAGGTGGAGCGCAACTTTGAAGTGGGAGATATGGTGTACCTCTGTCTTCAGCCCCACAGAAAGTCGTCATTGAAAACAAAAGGGGCAGAAAAGTTGAAATCCAAGTTCTATGGGCCATTCAAGATTTTGAGACAAGTAGGAGAAGTGGCCTGTGAACTCGAGCTTCCTGAAGGATGTAAAATTCACAACATATTTCACGTCTCGTTCCTCAAAAGGGCCCTGGGGAAACATCATGTTGTTTCCACAGAACTCCCACCATTGGACGAGGAAGGAGAATTGATCTTGGTTTTGGAAAAGATCCTAAAAACAAGGGAGAAGGAAGTTGTGGAATAGGACAATCAATGAGTACCTGGTAAAGTGGAAAGGTTTGCTGGAGGAAGATGCTACCTAGGAAGGTGAACAGGTGCTCAAACATCCTGAGTTGGAATTTCTTGAGGACAAACAATCTTGGCTGGGGAGGACAATAATGTCCCCGACCACTTAGGAAGCTTATGATAGAGTCCGCTAGCCTAATGTGGTTCCCATAGGCTAAAGCAAGGAAATATTTAATAAAGGGGACTTAATCTGCCTAAGGAAAACATTATAAAATCTAAAAAAGAGAAAGGGTGACATTTCCTAGGCAAGTGAAAAATCAATTTAACTTTATAAAGTGAAATGTCATAAAGTGACTTTGTAAAAGTTGATTTGGTAAAATGGAGGCAAAAAGGTGACCATAAGTTTATAAAAGAAGGAAAATGTGGAGACTCTCCTCATTAGTGCATTTGAGCTTTTGGAAAAAGAGCTATTGGAGAGAGTTTTGAAGGAGAAGCTTAGGGTTTGGAAACCCTGTCCACCATAGTTGGTTTCAGTGTTGAAACTAGACATTCTAGCGAGTCCAAGGAGTCAAATCACATAGGTTTCACCACTGAGCTCAATGGAGAACAAGATTTTCAAGAGATATTGAGGTACTCATGTTATCAATTGATTTTTATGATCTCATTGGTCGTTTTTCATCTCATCTTGACAGGTTGAAGGTTTCCAATAAATCTGAGAAAGCCAAGTTCAAATCATAGCCTTGGAGGTCGATTTGTACAGCAAGCATAGAGGCCAAGTTGTGTCAATAAGCTGGTGGTTCAAGTCACATTCTGAAGGGAAGCTGAGTACCCAGTCAAATCTGTTCCCATATCTCAGTGTTGGATGGGTTTCTCTTGTTTCCTGGGCTGCGTATTGGTTACAGTGCTGAGGGTATTAACTGTGAGGCCTATTCATTGTCATAGCCAGTCTGTATACTCATTTTCTGGGCTGCGTATTAATAGCTGGCTTGTGCGTGGGATTGTGGAGACCCGAAGGCCGGGTTTCCTCCTGTTCATGACCACGACTTCCAGAAATCATACTAAGGGTATGAGAATATACCTGGTATACCTAACGCTGCTGTAATATCATTTATGGGACAGCGCGCCATCTCTAAGACACATCTTATGTGGGTAGTGGGTGGTGTAAAGGCCATGTTGAAGTGCTGGACCAGCGTATCAGTTTCTGGGCAGTGCATTTGTAACCCACTGCTGGGACGTGGTGTTTAGAGCAGGGAAAATTTTAAGGATGGAAAATTATTTTGAAGTTTAAAAACATTGGAAAATCTCACTAGTCCCTAATATGCAAACTATAAAATTTTTATTGATTTATTTGTAAAATTATTAAAATTTATAATGATTTTATATATAGTCTCTATATAATGTTGGCGAGTTTTAATGTGAAATAATTTTACGTTGTAAAATTTGGGTGAATCATTTTTAGAAAAAACGGAAGTTCGCAAATCTTTTTTTGAAAAAATCATGGAAAATTAGCCCACCTGCGAATATTTGCCCCTAAAATTTTCCATGGTTTAGAGGACTTATATTTGTATTTGGACATATCTCTGGGCTGCCAATAATTACCAGGTTCCACTTTCCTAGTTTGCTCTCTGTGTATTTTACTTGAATGAGAAAAAAATGCTTTTCTATGGGTGTCATTACATAATATCAGCAGTGCATTGAGTTGAGTTTATTACAAAAATTATGTGTTACTTTGTAGTCTGTTGATGCACAATAAACTCTGAGAAAATTATTCTGGGCATGAAATCCTTGATAATTCATCTACAGCAGTATACATTTGAACTGTTTGACAAAAAGCACCAGTGAAACTTTTTAAACACAAACTCAGAAAATAGTTGAAACCTTGAAATCTTCCGGGAGGGGATTTTACAAAATGCATTAAGTATTTTACTCAAGCGGAACCATCATGCTGACTACTTTCAGCCTAGGCTCGGAGATCTTTTCAGCTTGTTTCCATGAGAGTATATTTTAGAATCAATTATATCTATCAAAAGGTTAGAGCTTGTGAAAGGCTTAAAATTTCAAACCTATTCCTTCCAAAATTTGGCTGCTTGAGTTACACCAAGTTTCGAGTGTAGGTTGTCTTGTACAATCTCCTAGACTTTTTCTATGACAATCATGGCAAGGTTGAAAAGCTTGAATTTTTGCTCAATATCCTTCAGAAGCTGTTCCCTCTTCTTGGTTGCATATAGGTCCTTTATAATCTAAATGCCATTACTACGTTAATACACAGTATACCTGTTGCAAGTCTCCCAGGCCTTCTGAATGCTTTGGAATACAAGGACCCTCAAATTATGACAGGCATTAGTGTAACTAAAAGGATGATGGAATTATAACCCTTTCACTGTTAGCTTGCCATGTGGCAGTCCTTCCAGAACATTGCTCCCAATGGGCACTTTCAAGGTTTGATTTCCCTCTGGGGCTTTCATAATCTGCTTGGCATAAAGTGCTACTCCCTAAAGCATGAAATTAATAATGTTGAGGCCATTCATCCATTGTTCGCACGATGAGTCTGCCATTCAACTCATTGAAATAATAATCCCTTTTGCCCTCAACTCTGGCCCATGGAAAATTTTTAAGCAATTGAGTTGATTGTAGGCATGATTCTGTTCCATAAGCACAATGAGTAATAAATGATGACTAGTTACTAACAATTTTCTATAGTTCTAAATTTAGCTGCCAACCAAATGAGATTCATGGTCTAGTATTCGATATCTTCTCAATTCTTTGGACTGTGTACTGCCATAGATGAGAAAATGATGTCGTGAAGCCATAGGAACTGACAAGGAATTTAACTAGATGCCTTGTCTCAATCCAAAGACTATTCAAAGGTAGAACAGTTAAACAAGGTACTTCAACTAGTTCGGTATGTAATGTTATTTTTTTTCCATTGATTTTGAATCTGGAAATCTTGTTAAAAAGTTCTATTGACCTCAGGGGTTCTTTCAGAGTTTCTCTTTTCTCAGCCCATGTTAAAAAATATCTATTGACAAAGTGTCCAAATGGTACCAATTCCATTTCTTCTGCCCTGTGCCACTTTTTGCAATTAGGTAGCCTATAGAATATACTAAGAGCAAAGTAGGAATCAGCCAACCTTGTCTAAGTGATCATATTCATTTGATCAGGTTCAATTGATGACAGCACTAGTTGTTGCATAAGAGAAGAGGATCTTTTCATGGGTATAAATGCTTCCTTTAACTATTAATACATACAATAATGTACATATTGGGCATTTTTTACGAAAAGTGGGCTGCTAGACCTTTACCACAAGCAAAAACAAAGTCTGGGCTAAAGCCCTATAAAGTGTCATCTAGGCCCAAGATCATAACATCTTTTAAACTTGCCACCTAGACATACGCTGAGACCATGAAATAACACAATCTGATTCGTACATAATCATAGAAATTATAATGATTTACCACTAAGGCACAGAAAGCAATAGGCACACATAACAATAATCATAAATTAAGCAGCTGTCAGGGTGAAGCCAGCATCAGGTGGGCAGTCATAATTGTTAAGGGTTGGGCCAAGAGAAGAGGATCTTAACTCCCTAAATGAAATAATTTATAAAGCCCAGTGCTATCTAATATTTTAGAACAAAAGGCCACAGAAACTTATCACAAGCTTTTTCAAATTCTATTAGAATGAGACAAAATTTACATTGTCTTTGAAAGACCAAATAGGACAAAGGGACTAGAAAATTTCAAAATACAAGAAGCATTTATAGCCAATAAAAGCAGGGTGCAAAAAGCATCCCCTAAAAGGAGACAAAAGTTGACTACAAATTTGCAACGTGAAATGACCAAACATACAAGTGGCTTAAACCGAAAAGGTGAACCCTGGAAAGTGAAAAAGAGCTAGAAAAGAGACGGTCTTGTGAATAAATTGCAATGGCCTCTAGGAGAGGAGGGAGCTATCCCCATTGATCATCTAAATCAGTAGTGCAGATATCAACACCAAGTGCTTGTTGAATAACTTCCTTTTGTAAGTGCCATGGATTGAAAAAGGTGCGCTGGAATGTGTCTCAAGCTGATTCTATGCCATGCAAGACTACCATTATATTGTCAAGTATGTTGTGAATTCACTAGATAAATGTAGTCTACTCAATCCTCACAATTTAAGGGGAAAATGTGCTTGAGCTCTCATTGCTAACACGTTGACCAAAATCTTGTATGACATATTATGTGATATGCTGGGACTCCAATGCAGAATAATCTCAAAAATCCTCCTTTGGAGATAACTTAATATATCCTTGATTGATTATCTATCCCAGTGACTCCAATAATAAAGTTTAAATAGATCAGCCCATGTAAACTACCATTTGATCTTCTAAAACTCACACTCAAAACTGTCTAATTTTGGCAAGTTGTTATTGTCCATTGTTTTTAGAGCTGTTATAATCTGATACAGGGAAAATGGCTTAGTCACTTTGAATCTCTTGCATCGGTGCTAATTTTATTGGCATCATTCTTGGCACCGCATCCCAGCATATTGCATTGCTTGCTTGCATTCATCAATTGCCTTCTGGGCTCAAAAATCCATTTTATAATGGTTTAGTCTTCAGCAATTTTTTGCTGTGTCATTATCTTCTTGTGTCTATTTCAATAGCAAATATTTGCTCAAAGATGTAGCAATTTTAGCTCTATCGACCTGTCTTGTGCCTATTTGAATCACAAATATTTGCTCAAAGGTGTAGCAATTTTTAACTCTATCGACTTGTCTTGTGCCTACTTGAATCGCAATTATTTGCTCAAAGGTGTACTCTTTTCCCCAGATGCTGAAAGGTAGACTTAGTAGCCAAGATCTTGAAGATTTGCTTGGACAATCTATCTCCAACTTGTAGCCAATATAGTGGGCTCTAATCTGTACTCCATTTACTTTACATGCCTCTGAAATTTTTGCTAGCCATCTAGGCTTTGCATCTTTGGATTACAACTTTGAGTGAATATTTGTACCTATAGTTGCTTATTTACCAAAATCCTGTCTTTCAACTACATGCTTTGCTCACTTCTATACAAGAGCAAACCTGCATATCCTTGAGGTTGGAAGAAAGGAGATTATTTTACCAATAACATCACTCTGTCCAATCTTTACCAAGTAACCTATGGGCTTGTGGATTAACTGTTGAAAATAGCGAAGGAATGGATTCCTTGATTTGTGCCTTAATTCAAGGAATCAAATTTGTGATCTTCTTAATCATACACAAGTTCCAGTGATGAGGACGAGTTCAAGAAGCAGTTTGACTAGTGTGAGTTTGTGGAAGACTAAGTTCATTGTCTTCTAGTGTGAGTTAAATTGGGGACTGAGTGAACAAGTGGAGATAGCCTCCTAAATTTTAGGAGGACCCAATTAACTAAGTGTGTTGACTTTTGTTAACTAGAAAAGCTCCAGTTCAACTCCTAATTTAGAAAACTCACTAAACATAGCCTAATTGAAAAGCTTATAAGGAGATCAAAGGCACACAATTGATCATTCAATTCTTGACCATGAGTTTGTGAGCAAGAGAGCTTGTGAGAGGAACAAGCAAGAGGATTTATCTTGTGTGAATTGTTGGAGAATTTCCCTTGGGAAGCAGATCAGTATTCTTGCAGAGTTGTTTCAAGCTTAGTTCAAGGCTGAGAGATCAGATTGCATTCTCTATTGAAACAGTTGGATTTTGTAATAGATTTGTAGCCTATTTTTCTTCAGTAAAATTCTCAAGCAAGCAAGGGTTTTCCCTGTTGAGTTCCCTAGAAAAATTGTGCTGTTTTTGTATGAATTTTGTGAAATTATTTCTATTCTATTCCGCTGCTATTTGGTCGAGAAATTTTGTGTCTGTGTGAAAAGAAATTTGTTTTCAGATTGTTCATAACCACAGATCAGAATTTTGTGGAAATTCTACATTATCTTCACTAAATTCTACTCAAGCATATGCTATGTTTTCCTATGGAGATGTTGATCTTGCATGTTGCTTTCAAAAGAGACAACAAATCCACCTCCCATGGAATTGCAAAGATAATTGTTTTGTAATTAGACAATGCCAATTCTCCTATTACATGCAGTTGGCAATCCACACGAGTCTACCAACAAGCTTATTTCAGCCTTTTCAAGCGCCTAGTTATGCTTATGATAAAAGTTTGATAAGGTAAACCAAACATCATGAGAATTTCTCCTACGAGTATTACGATCATAAAACGCTAGCCCACATTTCATGCTTAGTTATGGCTTCTTTTATTTGATAAATGATCTCATAGGTAGAAGGCCTTCTTTGTCTTCTTGTGTTTCTAACTTTCCAGCATAATGAGGTCAATGTAGATCAACCAATAAGCTTTTGGAAGATCTTTGGTCATCTAATTTGAAATGTTAATTCACTCATTACTATTAGTAACCACGATTATCAAATGCATAAATACTTTCCACCCTCATTTAATGGTCCTTGATACAAACTAATTTATAGTAGCCTTTATCAAGGTTTTATGGCCCATTCAATGGTTTCTTTAGTAAGATACAGGATCAATAAGATCACCACTCTTCCCTTTCCTTCCTCATGCTACGAACCAAATGTATATACACCAAGTCAAATGGCTTGGAGTGATGTCAATATTTTGAGATCTTAGGACCTCTAACCTGCTCAAGGCACTAGATATTGACCTTGTTTACCAAATTATTTATTTTCCTCTAGGAACACTGGAAAGAATGATGTGACCAACCTAATGGTATTTGGCTTGTGGGGTGGTCGAAGGGAGTGGGATCTGTTGACCACTACGTGTCAACAACCCATTGCAGTACACCCCCTTTTTTCGACACAAGGGACAGCAGTTGATTGATGTGTTCGTGCCGTCCAGCTATTGTCATTAGCCTGACTTCCAAGATGTTATGTAAACCCTTTTTGCATGTGTATAATGTAAATAATCTCAGCAGATCCGTGTCATGTATGGAACGACTTAGGTAAACCTACTTTTCTAGTGACGATCTCCATTCTGGGAGGTTTCTTGTCTCACCGATCTATTCTCGGATGGTCGGTAGAGTTTTCCTCCAGTCTTACCCCAAAGCTAGAATGGATTTTGTCGCTAGGATCTGAGGCAAGTCCTAGTGTTCTAGATCGAGTCTATGTAAAAGTAATTTGGGAATAATCCTAACTATTTGGTTAGGTTATTTTATTACAAATTGCTTGATCTGCTGGATTATATTTGTGTCGTAGAAATGGGAGAGGCCCTATTACAAATGGGTTTTCCCCTTGATGATGTAAAAAATATGAAAATCATGATGTAAAGTGTCTTGAGGGTTGGAAAAATAGTTTATTCTCTCATAGGTTAATTAATTAAATCTTCTGGCCAAAAATGAATTAAAATCCTAAACTAGAAATTTAATTAATTCTAGGTCCTAGGTATATTTAAATTCTCCAAAGACAAAATTCGTCGGTCCTTAAAAATTAAATTTTAAAAGGTCCTAGGACTAAGTTAAATTAATTATTTTGCTAAATTTTAAACCTCTGATCCCTAGGGGTTAAGTCAAAGTCAATGTTTTGGGAAATTAATTCAAAAAATTAATTTTTGAGTTAATTAAAATACATTTAATTAAAAAATTCGAATTTCCTGAAGAATTAAATATTTTGACGGATGAAATTAAAAGAAATTTTAATCTTCATCAACGGTCGAGATTGCTTTGACGAGGATCACTTGAACTAGCCGTTGGAGGATTTATCTTTAAATAGGAAGTCATTTGTTAGTCGATTCATCCGACCTTTGAGTCGTGTGCTTAACAAGAAGCTCTTGTGTAATCTTTTACTGGATAATAAAGAAAAAATTTGAGGCTAAATTCTACTAGTGTTACTCTTCATGGGAGTACTGTAAGATGTGTTGTTTTCATGCATAATTTTTTTAAAGCCATTGATGATAGCTTCTAAAGAGTGATTTGAGTACATGTATCTTACTCAGTCGCTGGAGTTTAAATAATAATTTAAATTTTGAACGTAATAGTAGGTATCTCTATTTGTCTGAATTTTATTGTTATTTTCTCGCTCTATTTTGATGGATGGATTGAGTTTTGTAGGGAAATCTTGATTTTTTAGATCCTCAAGCATTAGGGGAAGTTTTCAGTTGAACCAGCCAACTCCTGATCCGTGTTTTCTGAAGAGCCTAGCTAAATTAGCTCCAGGCTTATCATAAGATTTTATTGGTGATACACGAAAGGTTTCAAGTAAAATTAAGAAAAAAAAATTGTGTGGAAAATTGATAGATTTGGCTGTTGAGAGCCTTAGATTATCAGATTTGGGAATGGAGTTGAACTCATACTCCTCAAATCTGATAGATCTACCATTTTCGTACATAGATCTGTAATTTTTCTTGGGTTTCTGGGGTTTTATTTATTTTTGTATATCTGAGTCCTGGGTGTTTTTATTTTCATTTTTGCAGGTACGAGTTGCAGATCTGAAAGAGAAATTTGATTTGAAGCCAGATCTAGGCTTTGGAGGGTAAGATCTAGCCTCAATACCATTTTTGCAGGGATATTCTTCAAAAAAATTTACAGTCTGAAGGGTTTCAAATTTTCTGAGGAATTCATAAGTTTTGTGAAAGGAAAATTTAAGCAGAAAAATATATCATTTTAATCAAAAATTTCTAGGAAATTTTCTTACGTTTTTGGCTACCATTTTTCTGTCTGCTATTGTATTGATCCTCCATTTTCTATCGCGTTTTTCGCCTCCTAAAATTTTCGATTTTTTTTTTTATTGCTTGGGTTTTGGGGTTTCTCCTCATCTCTGCTTTTTATTTTATTTTTATCTCTTCTCCCTTCTCCTTGCTGCATTCCCTATCCTTGCACGCAATCAACTCTCCATTCGCTGCTGCATGATCCTCTAGCTATTGCTCGAGTTTCATCTCTTTCTGTCCTCTCCTTTCGCTGACTGCCAAACCTGCATCTCTCTCCACCGTTGCTCCTCCTCGAGCTCCATCCTTCAACGTTGTCCAAACTTCAACCTGCAAGCAGACCGGTGACCAACCGTTGCCTACTCTCCCTCGCCCATGTAGACTTATCCTCTTCCTGGCCTGCGTAAGTCCCTCTTTCCATCCGTTTGAGCACTTCTTCCATCCGCCGTCGTCCAAACCTCAACTTGCATGCAAAGCGTTCAACATTCAATTTTTTCCTTTTTCATTTCATTTTTATGTTGTATGTGTTAGGTTAGGTTAGGTCTTATTTTTATTTTTTTTAGTTTAGTTAGTTCTTTTTAATTTCATTTGATTTTTTAGTTTGGTTAACTTATTCCTTTTTTATTTTTTTATTTTTTATTAATTGTGTTTGTTCAATTTAGGATTTGAGTTAAATTTATTTTATTTTGTCTTGTAGATTCGTTTTGATTTAAAATTTGATTCGTTTTTATTTTTTTTTTTGTTATGCCTTTGTGTTTTGATTTTTTGGATTTTTTAATTTTCATTATTTTGATTCCATAAAAAAAAAATAAAAAAAAAAATCTAAAGTTTTAAAAAAACATAAAAATAAAAAATTTCATTTATGACTTTAAAACTCCTAAAAGAATTAAATCAAAAGGGGATTTGCGCTTTCACATTAAAATTTTAATGTGGCCTATGGCCCATTAAAATTTCAATTTATTAACTCTTTCGATTTGTTTTACTTTTGTCACATCAAAAATTTAATTTCTTCATTCACCACATTAAAATTTGTTTCATTAGCTTGCATTTACCTAAGGGATAATTGAAATTCTAAATCTAATGTTCCTTGGTGTCTTTTATGCGAAGTATAAAATTTTAATTTTCTTGGTAGTGATTTCTCTATTGTCAAGTGTGATTAATGTTTTGAAAATTATATTGGCTATAGGAGAAATATAATTAATTCTAAATCTGGGTTATTGAAGAAAATCATTTTTAATCTAGAATCATCGCTTAGCAGTTAATTTTCATAATTCTTCATGGGATTTAATTGCTAGAATATATTGCAGTTTTGAGCATTCACATTTAATCATTCATGATCATTACTATTTGTCACTTTGCCACATTTACAAATTGCTCTAGATAACTTGTTTTCATTTAGTCTATGGTTAATTGAGTATAAAGTCATTGGTCTAAAATCATTTCTTTCTTGTGATTGTGTCTTATTTGTATTAATTGTTTAATCTATCCATCTCAGTTGACCAAGATTTGTTCTACATTCGTCAAGTTGTCCATCTTTAAATCTCCTAGAGCTTGTGTTCCACAGTCTATGTTCATCCATTCATATTAGGGACTACCCCACTTGACTGGTCTAGAAGAGAGTCTAAACGGAGCGAGTAAGGATTAGAGTGATAGCCCTTACTCTGAGCGTTGCCGCGGTGCCTAGACACTTTGCACGACAACATTTTTTGGCGGCATTGTTGGGGATAGAGTTTTTATGTCCTTGTTCTCACGACATTTTTCTAATCATCTCATCTTCTCCGCCATTCATTACCCTGTCAAGCAACACAACATTTTTTGGCGCTGTTGCTGGGGATATTTTATTCTCGGTATTCCAACTCTCAACGACATTTCCTCATCATTCTTCTCATTTCTCATCTCTCATTCAAGCCGACAAAGTCAACACTTCTTGGCATTGCCACCAAGGACCAATTTATTGGGCCTTGGCTTTACAACATTTCATCGTATTTTTCTGGCGTCATTTCATCTCTTCATTTCTCACCATCCTAACTCTCGTCATCTCTCTTATCTAGTCCTTTCATCTTCACTTTCTGCCCCTGGACATTCCAGTTGGTTTCCTGTTTGGGTGGCGACTTCACTTATTCATTCATTTAATCCCAGACAAGGAGCCCTCCCTGAATATCCATTTGCCTCCATCCACTAACTTTTCGGTTTCGCCTTTGGAAATTTTATGAAAGATTCATGCTCAAGTGGCAACTCCACTTCTTCCATTTCTTACAAGAATTTATGCTAGAAGCTCATTCCCTATAGATGTTTTGATTTTCTTGAGCAGGGATCTCTCTCTCTGATATCCATTTGGCCCATCTTTTTCCCGTTAAACAAGTCATCATGGATTATGACTTGTTTGCTCCTTGTGATTTTTCTAATATTCAGGGAGCTCCTCATGGTTATCCTTCTTTTCTTGGTGATGCCATCGATGAATTTCCTCCTTTTCAAGGTAACAATGCTTTTACAACCAAAACTCACCTTCAAAATGTCAGCGTCTGTATAAGCAAGTGTCTCCCATATCTAAATATGAAGATGAGAAGATGAAGATTTTCATTCTTACCTTATCTGGAGATGCTTTAGATTGGTTTGTTAATTTCCCTGATAACACTTTTGATTCTCTACAATCAATCATTGATGCCTTTGAAGATAGATATGGAGATAAAGAAAAGGTCAAAACGAAAGCTGAAGTAAAGGAGACTATAGAAGTTGAAAACATTTTCAAGGAGTTAATTCAAATGGTTAAAGACATACAATTAAATCAGGCTCAAGTAAGCAAGAATGCAGAAGTTAATCAGGCTCAACTTATTAAAGATATGGAACTTAATCAAGCAGCAATAACAGCTGATCATGCCAGGGAAATTAATTCTATGTAAAGCAAGTTATTAGTACTAGAGGAAAAGATGACGATCATGGAATTTAATCATTCAAATCAAATGATTTCCATGGAAGCAAGCTATCAAGAAGAAATAAGTTCGATTTAGAACAAATTGTCAACTATGGATGAAGAAATGACCATCACGAGAATCGATTATAATAATCAATTAGCTACCATGCAAGCAAATCATAAGAAAGAGATAAACTATATGCAAAACAGCTTCATGGGCATGAAAGCAAAAACTGATAAAATTATAAAGGACATGGAAATTGGTCAAAAATCTCTTCAGAATAGATTATTGGCCATAGAAGAAAAGCAAGTACCATGTGTCATAGATATAGAGGGAATACCTATCATTGAAAACAAATTAAAAATAATGGAAGTTAATCATTCTAATCAGATATCCATTATTCAGAAACAAATAAAGGCTATGCAAGCTAATCATGTCACTCTGCAAGAAAGATTCGTGAAAACTGAACTCAATCAAGCGAAGTTAATAGTAAGACATGCCAAAGAAATGAATTCATTGCATAAGAGGCTGGAGGAGAGGAAATCACAAGTCCTGCCTTGTTGTGAATATCCCGAGAAAGAGGCTAACTCCATTAACAAAGATTTAACTAAGAATGACATTATCAAAGAAGAAATTAAAAAAGGTCAAGTTATAACTCATGACACTTGTGAGATTGATCCATCATTCTTGACAGAGCAGGTGCAGAATGAAGAAAGACATGTCACGCATATCTTACATACTTCATCTGAGAGTTTTCAAGCAGAATGTTCCACATCATCAGTGATACAGCGTCCCACAAAGAAAAAGCGCAAGAGAAAGAGAATGAGAAAGTGGTTTGATGCATTTGATGGCCGCGAGCAGCTTGATTTTCGGATAGGAAAATGTCCTACTGTGTGTGGGATTGGACATGGCACATTTGAGAAACAACCCACAGATTTGCCTGAAAGCAAGCAAATGCTCAGCATGCACTACTTTGAATGCACTAATGCCATGGGGCATCCTTTGTATTGTATTCCTAACCATACACCCTTTTATTTCAGTATTTTATTTTTGTAGACAGATGTTTATGTTATTAGGATAGTTAATAAATGAAGAGATTTTAGCTTTCTTATGCTTAATGTTATATGATGATTTTTGGATGGACACTACTTATGTTATATTGTGTGTTGCGTGGATGCAGATTTTGAATTCTCACATTTCTCCGGTGCAGCAATGTGTCCCCAAATAGAGCCAGATGTTGACCACTATGTGTCAACGACCCATAGCAGTACACCCCCTTTTTTCAACACAAGGGATAACACTTGATCGATGTGTCTGTGCCGTCCAGCTATCATCATCAGCCTAACTTCCAAGATGTTATGTAAACCCTTTCTGCATGTGTATAATGTAAATAATCTCAATAGATCCGTGTCATGCATGTAACGACCTAGGTAAACCTACTTTTCTAGTGATGATCTCCATTCTGGGAGGTTTTTTGTCTCACACATCCATTCTCGGATAGTGGACAGAGTTTTCCTCTAGTCTTACCCCAAAGCTGAAATGGATTTTTTCACTAGGATCTTAGGCGAGTCTTAGTGCTCTAGATCGAGTCTGTAAAAATAATTTGGGAATAATCATAACTATTTAGTTAGGTTATTTTATTACAAATTGCTTAGTCTGCTGGATTATATTTGTGTCGCAGAAATGGGTGAGGGCTAGATAACTGGATTCGTCCTAGAGGCCCCTCGAATCCCGAATCCAGCGTGTCCGACACAATTCTGCCCTGATTCATGTCCAAATCCAATGACACGTCGAATCTGACTGCGTGTCACGATTTTGGCAGCGTGTCCTGTTTTCCAGGACTCGTTAAGCGGCAAAAGTGACCTGCGCGGGTATGAAAGGGCCGCATTTGGTCATTACAGCCACAAATATTTTCATTTGGCAAGCGTTTTGGCAGCTTAATGATCAAGTCTAGGCCCTAGTATTGATATGCTATTCATGGTAATGTTAAATTCTTAAAGTAAAAGTGA
>APFE031208115.1:55592-87322 GCA_000404065.3 Pinus taeda
TATATAATAAAATAATATATAACGAATCCTACGTGTCTTGTTCCAGGGGGTCAACGTGTCTGAATCCGACACCACGAATCTCGAATCCTACGTGTCTCGAATCCCCGTGTCAGGTGACTTAGGGTGAGGGTCTATTACAAATGGGTTTTCCCCCCTTATGATGTAAAAAATATGAAAATCATGATGTAAAGTGCCTTGAGGGTTGGAAAAATAGTTTATCTCTTCATAGGTTAATTAATTAAATCTTCTGGCCAAAAATGAATTAAAATCCTAAACTAGAAATTTAATTAATTCTAGGTCTCGGGTAAATTTAAATTCTCCAAAGGCAAAATTCGTCGGTCCTTAAAAATTAAATTTTAAAAGGTCCTGAGACTAAGGTAAATTAATTATTTTGCTAAATTTTAAACCTTTGATCCCTAGGGCTTAAGTCAAAGTCAAAGTCAAATTTTTGGGGAAATTAACTCAAAAATTTAATTTTTGAGTTAATTAAAATACATTTAATTAAAAAATTTGAATTTCCTCAAGAATTAAATATTTCGATGGATGAGATTAAAAGAAATTTTAATCTTCATCAATGGTCGAGATTACTTTGACGAGGATCACTCGAACTAGCCATTGGAGGATTTATCTTTAAATAGGAGGTCATTTGTCAGTCGATTCATCCGACCTTCGAGTCGTGTGCTTAGTAAGAAGCTCATGTGTAATCTTTTTCTGGATAATAAAGAAAGACTTTGGGGCTAAATTTTACTGTTGTTACTCTTCATGGGAATACTATAATATGTGTTGTTTTCATGCATAATTTTTTCTAAAGCCATTGATGATAGCTTCTAAAGAATTATTTGAGTACAAGTATCTTGCTCAGTTGTTGAGGTTTAAATAACAATTTAAATTTTGAACGTAATAGCAACTATTTCTATTTGTCTGAATTTTATTATTATTTGCTCGCTCTATTTTGATGGCTGGATTGAGTTTTGCAGGGAAATCTTGATTTTTTAGATCGTTGGGCGTTAGGGGAAGTTTTCAGTTGGACCAGCCAACTCTTGATCCATGTTTTCTGAAGAGCCCGGGCTTATCATAAGATTTTATTGGTGATACACCAAGGGTTTCGAGTTAACACTCAATCAAAAAAAATTGTGTGGAAAATTGATAGATTTGATTGTTGAGAGCCTTAGATTATCAGATCTAGGAGCGGAGTTGGACTCATACTTCTTAGATCTGATAGATCTACCATTTTTGTACATAGATCTGTAATTTTTCTTGGGTTTCTTGGGTTTTATTTATTTTTGTATATCTGGGTTCTAGGTGTTTTGTTTTCATTTTTGTAGGTACGAGTTGCAAATCTGAAAAAGAAGTTTGATTTGAAGCCAGATCTAGGCCCTGGAGGGTAAGATTTGGCCTCAATACCATTTTTACAGTGATATTCTTCACAAGCTTTTACAGTCTGAAGAGTTTCAAATTTTCTAAGGAATTCATAAGTTTTGTGAAAGGAAAACTTAAGCAGAAAAAATATATCATTTTAATAAGGAATTTCTGGGAAATTTTCTTAGGTTTTTGGCTACCATTTTTCTGTCTGTTGTCATATTGATCCTCCATTTTCTACCATGTTTTTCCCTCCTAATTTTTTTTACTTTTTTTACTACTTGTGTTTTGGGATTTCTCCTCATCTCTGTGTTTTTTTAATCTCTCCTCACTTCTCCTTGATGCGCTCCCTATTCCTGCACGCAGTCACCTCTCCATTCGTTGCTGCATGATCCTCTATCTGTTGCCTGAGTTTCATCTCTTCTTGTCCTCTCCTTTCACTGACTGCCAAACCTGTGTCTCTCTCCGTCGTCGCTCCTCCTTGAGCTCCATCCTTCAACGTCGTCCAAACTTCAACCTGCAAGCAGACTCGCGACCATCTGTTGCCTCCTCTCCCTCGCCCGTGTAGACTTATCCTCTTCCTAGCCTGCGTAAGTCCCTCTTGCCATCTGTTCGAGCCCTTCTTCCATCTGCCGCTGTCCAAACCTCAACCAACACACAAAGCACTCAACATTCGGTTTTTTCCTTTTTCATTTCATTTGTATGGTATATGCGTTAGGTTAGGTTAGGTCTTCTTTTTATTTTTTTTAGTTTAGTTAGTTCTTTTTAATTTCATTTAATTTTTTAGTTTGGTTAACTTATTCCTTTTTTATTTTTTGATCTTTTATTATTTGTGTTTGTTTAGTTTAGGATTTCAGTTAAATTTATTTTATTGTCTTTCAGATTCGTTTTGATTTAAAATTTTATTTTTGATTTCTTTCATTTTTTATTTTTATGCCTTTGTGTTTTGATTTTTTGGATTTTTAAATTTTTCATTATTTTGATTCCATAAAAATTTAAACATTAAAAAAAAACATTTAAAAAATCTTAAAATTTTAAAAGTTTTAAAAACATTAAAAATCTTAAAATTAAAAAATTTCATTTATGTGACTTTAAAACTCCTAAAAGAATTAAATCAAAAGGGGATTTGCTCTTTCACATTAAAATTTTAATGTGGCCTATGGCCCATTAAAATTTCAATTTATTAACCCTTTCGATTTGTTTTACTTTTGTCACATCAAAAATTTAATTTCTTCATTCACCCCATTAAAATTTGCTTCATTAGCTTAACATTTACCTAAGGGATAATTGAAATTCTAAATCTAAAGTTCCTTGGTGTCTTTTATGCTAAGTATAAAATTTTAATTTTTGTGGTAGTGATTTCTCTATTGTCAAGTGCGGTTAATGTTTTGAAAATTATATTGGCTATAGGAGAAAGAATTAATTCTAGATCTAGGTTATTGAAGAAAATAATTTTTAATCTAGAATCATTGCTTAGCAGTTAATTTTCATAAGTCTTCATGGGATTTAAATGCTAGAATTTATTGAAGTTTTGAGCATTCACATTTAATCATTCATGATCATCACTATTTGTCGTTTTGCCACATTTATAAATTGCTCAGGTTAACTTGTTTTTATTTAGTCCATGGTTAATTGAGTATAAAGGCACTGGTCTAAAATCATTTATTTCTTGTGATTGTGTCTTATTTGTATTAATTGTTTAATCCATTCATTTCAGTTGACCAAGATTTGTTCTACATTCGTCAAGTTGTCCATCTTTAAATCTCCTAAACCCTGTGTTCCACATTCTATCTTCATCCATTCACCTTAGAGAGTACCTCCCTTGACTTGTCTAGGAGAGAGTCTAAACGGAGTAAGGATTAGAGTGAAACCCTTACTCTAAGCGTTGTCGCGGTGCCTAGACACTTTGTGCGACAACGGGATCTTAATCTAATGGCGTCCCACATATAGGAAATTAAGATATTGTTGATCCACATATTGGAAGAAAGCAAATAGAGAGTTCTAGGACTCCTTGAAGGGGCAGTAAAATTGACCATGTATCTCATATTTAATGGGACATCGAAAGATGAAATGCGCCTTTGTCTCAATCTTCTGTGTAGATGGTAGAGCTAGCAAGTCCTATCCATCCAAAGAATGTGATCCTTGGCTTCAATTCAGAGTTGATGCAAGCCAACTCTAAACTATCGCAAGGGGATCACAATTACATGTGTCCATTGTCTAAATGTATAAGAAGGAAAAATAATGAAGGCCATCCCCCAACTCCATAAATTGCTCTGCATAGAAGTCCATCCCTCATAATCCTATTCAACTCTTACTTGGTTGATAGGGGATAACAAGGAGCATTGAGAGAGTATCCAAATGGGAGAAGGTGTTCCATAAGGTGCACATACATTAGAAGAGATGCAAAACATTTGCAAGACGATAGTGACTTTATCCCGAGGGACTACCTAATGTTTTGTCCTTTGAGGAGTAGTAGGTAAGATAAGGGTACTTTCCTTAGCTAACAGCAGAATCTCTGAAGTTCCCATGAAGGGGAAATGTTTCTAGAAAGATTTTAGCATGAATTGTCATTTGGGTATTACATGAGCTTTTATTAAATTATTTTTATGGGGATGGTGGATCACAAGACATAGATACTAAAAAACTAAGTTTTAAAAACAATAAAGAAACAGTAGTTTAAGTTTTTTGGAAAATGATTTTGGTATGGAAAAATAGTAGTCTTGTTTCTAATATGCATGTGTGTGTTGTTTATAGGACCCATAAGCATTTCATTGTTATAGATAACATAGGGTCCAATAAAGGGTTAAAAGTCATAGTTGTTGACACATGAAAGATCTTGGTGACAGACTTCCAAGCCTCTTGGTATGATCCTAAGCATGATCCTACAACCATGCAAAGAAGCCTTGGTGCAAGTGCTTATTTACTCTCTGGGATCCTCCTTAGCTTGGGTTTCCAAAAATTTAGAAGATAAGGAATTCAACTTGGATTTGGGAAGACTGCTATAAATACTACTTTGTTGCACGTCTCTTAACAAGCATTCTAGGAAAGATAACAACTTGCATATCACATAATAGGAAGGTATGCCCTGATCTTGTGCATGATAGAAGGATGGATCGTCTATTAAGTACAGAAATTATTTTGTTTCTATTTGATAAAGACAAAGTTTATCTTGCTTAACCTTTATATATATTTATAATTTTAGCAAAAGGTAAATGTTGTGCACCAAGGGTGAGTTTTTTATATCTTCATTTTGATGCATGAAATGCTTCAGTTTTATAAAGGAAAGAAGTGGTTGTTTGTTTTCCTATATTACAGCTATAATGCTATCAAGTCTAAATTGTATTTAGACTTTGATTCTGATCAATGTTCTATTTGCAATGGATCTTGATAAAATAAATGCATATAGATATTGCATAGATAAATCAAGAGAATGATTTTAAGAATGCCTTTCTTTCTATCACCTAACCCTCATGTATGTTAAAAGCATGGAAGCCATGAAATGAGAAATCATGAAAGACCACTAAAAGTGAGTAATCCTGTGACTTATAAAGTTGTAAAATATGACCAATCATAAGTAGTGATTGTTGGCTGGAGCCCTTAGAGTTTTCTAGCCCAAAATTATAGTGGCATGGTCGGTAGATGTAGATCTCACGTTGCAAACATAGTGTAAATATTGTCAAGTAAGATGAAATTATTTTGCCCTGAAAAATAACAAATTTCTAGAATTTTTCCAATTTGACAAAGGTTATGAATCAGTTTGAGTGGATATTTCATTGCTTATTGAAGGGGTTGGTGAGGCTCTTGGGTGCAAGCATACCAGCAATAATGATTCAAATCCCATCAAAACTCCATAGTTAAGCATGTTTAGGCTATAGTAATGTTAGGATGGGTGTCCCCATCAAAACTACATAGTTCGGCACACTTGAGCTATATAGTACTACTAGGATGGGTGTCCTCCTAGGATGTCCTAGGGTTGCATTCTCTTTGCCACCACTCACTATGGGAGGACTTGCCTTCTTCTTCAGAGCATGCAATGATGAACTAATAGGATTTTATTGTTCAATCCCCCCTTTTCTCAAAGGAATATGATTTGGATTCTTTAGAGTTCACTAAGTCACCAAAACCGCTATGGGAGAATTGCAAGCAAATGAAGCACAATGATAAAAAAATTGTGACTAGTGTGGACTTCCTAAACCACAATGAGAACACAGATGCTTCATAAGTATGGAGTTAGGTTTGAGCCCTAACTTTTACCATCTCAAAATGGGGAAAAATATTGAGTTATAAAGATTAGTAGCCCCCCAACCCATAGTAAGTTGATTGCTTTAACCATTGACATGCTGCACTGCTAGATGAATTTTGAGTGCTTCAGCAACCAAGAGAGCCGTGAAATCTGTTCCTCATTAAAACGTAGACATAATCACTAGCCATATAGGGACAATGAATGTGAAAATTATGAAAATAGTAACATAAGCTCTTTGAGACAACTCGGCTTTCTCAATGATTGCAAGACCTATGTTGGAGTACAAGGTTGTATGAATGCATCCAATAATATCATAAAGTTTTAATATACTAAAAAGTTATAACAAATGATACGAGTTATACACTTCAAAGTTACTTTTGCTTTTATATAAAAGACTAAAAAGCTACATTAGTTTTTATATGCTTGTTTCCAATGCACATGCTGAGGAAAGAATATGAAATTCACATGCTTATGGTACAACAATGAGTCCAATCACTTGTAAACTTATCCAAATCTAAATGACAACATTATATTGCTGGAGGCGATCCAGCCTATGTTTTGTTTGAGGAAATGGTTGTGAATGCATATCACATTGGGGAATGAACATCAATCAGACAGATAACAATTTACAAGGAGAGATGTGATGGTTTTTATACACCAATGTTGACAGGTTTGAATTGTTTACTTATTAACAATTCAAAAAACTTTATGAAAAATGTGACTAACGTTACATGACCTTATTTAAGCCCAGATATTTTTTAGGTGGTATCATATACCATGTTGAATTTCGTAATAAATTTAAGACATGTTTAGAAAGTTGTTGGGAAGGGCAGTTGAGTCTCATGGTACATTGACTTTAGTTGCTTTACAAATTCATTTGAATTTGTAGTTGTTTTGTATGAATGGTAGTCAAGGAAATTTTTTTGATGTAATTGAAGTAGTCCACTTTCCATGTCTACAAGATCTATTGATTCCTAAAACATGTTTTCTAAATTTGGATCTTTGGTAGAATACGACTTAAGAGAGCATTATTGAAAAACAAGGATAAAAGAAGCACCTTTTTCAACTAATGAGAGTTGGAATATTTACAAAGCTTTATTGATCCCTCACTAAATGGTAAGATGTCTAAAGGAAGTGCTTAACTCTATATTGTGTCTTTAGTTCAACACTATGTCTATTTCTCGGATTGGATGCTTCTGTGATTCGTGATATAATGCCCAAATCTTCTGGAGAAATCACATAGAGAACAAAGAGTTGACGCGTTTCGAACCCAAATCTAGGTTCATCATTAGGACTAGGATGAGGAGCAAGATCAACTGACCGTTAATAAATATCTCAGAGATGCAACAGTAAGTTTCCAACATTCACAAGAACAATTAATACAAAGGAATTTTAAGGAATAAAAACCAATTTATTTATTAGTTAATTTTGAATTTTAATTTAATTTAATTTAATTTCAATTTTAATTATTTAGAAACTATATCTATTTTTTGAAGGAAAACCTCAAAAGGACACCCAAGGGATGCTTCCCCACATTTGAAGATAGCATCCCTAGTAAATCCGTTGGCATAGACTAGTGCACCCTGGAATCAAACCCAACACCTACTGGCATGGAACTAGCCAAATGGCCAACAACATTGGCAACAACCAGTTGAGTAGTTGAGTCAAATGTTGGAATTTCTAAGTCTATCCGTTAGAAATTCTTCCTGTACTATCTGATTTATTTCTTCCTACTTGTTCAGTTACTTAACAAGTTATTTACCATGTAAATACTGAAAATAAATACAAGTACAGTATCAACACATACAGATCATCAACTGAAAGAAACAAGCACACAAGTGACACCGTTGTTTTTGGACTAATGTCCCCGAAAAAACCCAATGCGGGAAAACCGGTGAAACTATTCAGAGGGTTTTATTATTATGCAGTTTTCAGAATACAACCTAGGTGCCAGAAATGGCTCACCCAACAGAGAATGCCCTCGGCAGTAGTACCTCTCAGTGGGAGACAGATATTCCGGCTAAATCACCAGATGAATGATCCCACAACAACAATACAGCTTCTGTTGCTCTGCGTAATGCCATCCAGCTCTCCAGCTCCAATCTGTCCCACGAAAAATCTCCTAGCGCTACCTCTAAGGCTTGCGTTAGCCTCTCTGGCCCTGCATCAGCCTCTCAGGGCTCTGGAGCCTCTGTGTTTAACACGCTGGCCCTCATTGGCTCTGCGCAGCTCCTAGCTGCCTCTGCGTGGCCTCTAGCTAGCTCTGCGCAAAGCTCTCCTGGCTTCTGCACTAATCCTCCCGGTACTAACTCTACCTCTCTGCTATGTATTCACTGCCCCTCAGCTGCTACTCAGATCACTTCACTCAATTTCCTCAGCAAACCCTGCCCCAAAAAATCGAGTTCTTGATCTCTCTTGATGTGTTCTCCAACTGACCCTCAAGCCTCTTCTTATACTTTTCTCCACTGTTCCACCAAGGTTCCGGGACGAGGGGGCGAGGGAGCGAGGGGGCGTGGGAGCAGCCTATGCAAAAGCTCCCCACCATTTTTTAGGAAACGTGGGGGAGAGTCAGGGTCTTGAAAACTTATAAATATAAAATATAATTTATTAATTGAGTCCACTATGACAATTTGGTTTGAATTGAAAAGCTACCAAGCATGATCATTGATATGAATATCATTATCTAAATTTCTAATATCATATAAAATAATAAATTTAAAATTCTAATTTATAATCATACATCAATGATCATACATTATAACAAAATACAAAGACATCAATACCACCATCTTCAGCATTCTGATAATACACAACAAACCTCAACAATGTCGTTGTAGAAGATCACTGTAGATCTATTCTTCCTGCGTCTCTGTTATCAATAAAAGATCTTAATCTCAAAATCTTAACACTTATGTCTTGTGCAACTTCAACAATATGTTATCAAGGCAACTCTGTTCAGTTCTAGGCCAAACTGCTATAATCATTGGTGAGTTTTGCCCATCTGTACATAGTATCAATTACAAGGATATACAAAACAACAACGTTGTGTTATGCTCGTGTGAATTCTATTGTCAATTGTATCCTTGTTGAAGAGTGACTGCTGATGGCATAACAAGATGCTGATGCCTCTATCCACTGATGCACATTTGTGTCTAGAACATTACTCATACTTCTATCATAACTCCAAAAATCTGCAATCTAAACCTGTAGCTTCCATATCTGACAATTTGGCTATATGTATTACAGCTTCTGCTCCTTTACTTTGAAACTCTTGTTTAAATTCAAATTACAATGACCTCAAGGATTACTGTAACTTGATTATACAGATACTTGTAAGACACCAGTTAGGGTTACTTAGAGAAATCAAAAATACTTCAATGTGATCGGTGTGTCTTTAGAA
This sequence comes from Pinus taeda, assembly GCA_000404065.3. Taxonomy (NCBI): domain Eukaryota; kingdom Viridiplantae; phylum Streptophyta; class Pinopsida; order Pinales; family Pinaceae; genus Pinus; species Pinus taeda. Next base: position 64,595 of record APFE031208115.1, read on the forward strand.
AGCAAGCACTGCCACACAAAAGTTAAGTTAATTTGATGCTGAACTTCTTTGCCTTCTAATATTTCTTATCGTCACAAACTGAATTCTTCACAAGAGGGAGCCTCTGATGTTGATCATCCATAGTGAATCTTGAAGAGCCGAGCTTTGAGAGAAGCAGAGAAGCATTTATGAGTAACCACTTCAGGGATGATCTCCTCACAGAATGTGTAGGGTAATATTGAGCAGCAACCACAGATAAATGAACTTGTTTGGATCAAACTCAGAATTTTTCTAATCAGAGGGCCAACGGTTCATAGTGACAGAATTCCTCAAGATCTGTCTTCAATTATGTCTAATATGTGCACTCCAGAATTCCTGAAAATAACCAAATCACATTACCAATGTGATAGCCATATCAAGGGTCCATTCTACAATTTGCAATGTTCCAACAGATGCCATCGAGGTTCCATGCATGGGAGTGATCAGATCTACTAATAACAACAAACACAGCGCGCGAAGGCTATGTGTGTTGTTATGTGTTCACCCTGTCGTTTTTATAACATGAAACAGCTAAATTCCAAAACCCTACGCTTAGTTTAACTGTTAATTAAAGATTAGTTTTAGGGTTAAGTTAATTAAAATCATTTTTTTGCATAAACGGCCCCTCCTCGCCCCCCCACGTACCCTCACGTCCCCTTTTTCGGAAATGCCCCCTCAAGAAAGGGAAACAACTCCCTGGCACGTCCCCCTGAGTTCCCTCATTTTTGGGGGCATGGGGAAACGTCCCCTACTGGTCCCCAAGTCCCCGGAGTGTGGGGGAGTGAGGAAACTAGACCCCTAGGGGGGGGGCGAGTCCCCATGGAACACTGCTTTTCTCGTTGGTCCATCAACGGCCGAGATCAAATCTCTAATCAACGGCTAAGATTAGATTTGCCTTGATCCATGACTTTTGGACCCTTCTAACACAGTTTTATATTAATACACATTAATATTTTATTTTTCCTAAGTTTAGATCTAGGAACTCCATTAAAAATATTAATTATTTTAATATCTCCCAAACTGTTTAGAATCTGCCCAAACCATTTCTGGGTCTTGGAGACCTCATTTGCTTTAGCCTCTCCACCAATTTTCGTGGCTAGAGCACATCCGATGTTACCCCAAATCAACATCAACCCCTTAAGTTATCGATATTGCATATTGCACATTGGCTTGTACAACACCTTAGGATAATTTCTATTAAATGTTACAATGCTTCTCAACCAAAAAGAGAATCTCTAAGGTCAATTGTCAGATATTTTTCTCGTTGGTTTATTTCACGAGCAAGATTTACATTCATATTCACAGTGCTTTATTTTATTTTCATGCTTGGCATCAGAATTCCATGTCTGTATATTGCTTACTGGACTATCGATTTTTCTTATTTTGGTTGTGGTAATATAGGAACCTGTCTACATTGCATATTTATTTCTGTTGGTTGGGTTAAGCCAGAAACTGTTCCCATTTTGGCATATAAATGAGCTTCCTCCGGTAAAATGGACTCTACATACTCTCATTGCTTGTAAAATGGACTCTTCTAGTTGTGTGTTTTAAATGCATTTTCTACTTTAGGAGATTTAGCAGTAGAACAGAAAGGAGTTGTGAGCATATGAAATCGGGTTTGCAGTACTTGTCAATATATTTACATCCTTAATAGTAATTTTTTATTCTGACATGTTTTTTGTACCCTTTATTTTCGTGACACTGCAGGGATGGCGGGCATTCTATATCAAATGGCAGACAGAGATGGCTGAAAGAGCATTTTCTGTAGTGGAGCTTGTAAAACAAAGTGCCCACTATGAGTCTCTTGAAGTAGGAGATTACCAGAGAGCTATGGAACTATTAAAAAAGACTGAAATGGGATTCAAAGATGTCCAATTGTATCTACTCACACCTAAGTGTAGTGTTCTTGTGAACCTTATTGGTCTGCACTATTGCTTAGTTTGGCTAGGAATCCAGGTAAACAAACTTAGTCCTTTCTTTTCTTCTATGCATGTGAGAACATGACCATCTGTATGTGCAAGAGAGAGGTTTTTGCTAGAAATAAGTTAATTTGATTTCATATTAAATGAGTAGCGGGCCTCGTATTGATTGTGCATGTGCAATAGCGAGGCTTTTGCTAGAAAAAAGTTAATATGACTGCACATGAAATGAGTAGTGGGCCTCTTAACGATTTGAGAGTGTTACTACTGGTTGACGCATCTCTACAACCATGCATATATGTTTTACTTGCAAAATCTCTGGAGCAAGCTTATGCTCTACAAAAAGTAGAAAATGAGAAACTATAATGTACAAGTAATCAAGAATGTCCAATAAATAAAGAAGGGATTCTCGCAATTGCATCTCATTCTCTATGGTATTAAAAATAATTCCTGATAAGAACATTTATCAATTAATTGCATCATAGAAAACTAAATGGAAAAAACCCTACATATCAGATATCATTTAAGCAGATCAGAAGCATCTCAAAGTTTTTAAGAAGATTATTTCTTGTTGCATTACAAGTGAGTCAAGTTTCCACATCGATGATGGTTTACATCTGTCTTGCTTTTTGTTACATCAACTAGGTATCTGCCGTTATTTGGCAGTCAAATGTCAAGTCCAATGCTAGATCTTCCTAGTCATCTATAAAATATGAACGATATGAACCTGAATGCAACATTTTCTTTTACATTGTCGAGAGCAAGAATAGTATATAGGTCAGGTATCATGTTTCAGTAAAATATCATTCATTGCAATAGGACTCAGTACATCTTTGTGAACATTCCAGCTACTGTTAGAGACTTTTTACCCCTTCCTGTGGAAGATTTCTATCATTTAATTTATACATATTCCAATTTTCAATCTTTGTATCAAATTACCTCATCAGAGTTTCATCCCTTAACATTCTACTCCTTCAGAACTATGGTTTTTGATAGAATCGTTTCTTTTTGCTAGCTCTGCACTATTTCGCAAGTCACTGTCCCAAAACGAAGCAAAAAGATTGAGATACAAAAGCCTCACCTTTTCATCTAAATGTGAAAATATCTAAATTAGCTCCTTTTGTTATCAACTTGCCAAGCAACAATTACAGGAATTAAGCTTCAACTGGTGTGCTTGTTTTGACAGAGTGAATACGTCAAAGCAGCTCTTTGTACGAACCAAATTGGTGACAGGAATGTTTGCTTGAGATGGTGGATACTTGGACAATGGGTGAATGGTTTTCGAAGGGGCGATCAAATGCACGTAGGTATAGCATCATTGACAAAATTATTAGAGCCGAAGCAAGAGCAATTTCTGTATGTCATTCAGCGTGGCATAATGCACGAGGTCTTACGTGTTCAAATCTCAGCTGACTTCAGAACAAGCGCCTGGATTGCCAGAGACATGCATTCTCAACGGTAGTGAAAATATTTGTGTACAGGCACAGATCTCTCAGTTTATTCATTATTAGTGCAATATTTTAAAATGTCTGGAATTCATTGGTGTTTCCAAAACCAGCCCCTTTAAAGTTCTAAAAGGGCCCTATAAGTAGTCTGTATTACACAAAAACTGTCTTGTTTGATTGTATACAGTTCGAATAGTGTATGTAAATAATATCTCAAAAGCAATCCATTCATGTTTATAACATATAATTTTGAATATTATGTAAATACGAAGGTGAGTGTCAATTGGAGTTATCTTGGGTGGTTGGAGAGAATGGTTGTTATCTTTCCCACTTAGGTTCAAATTCTTGCTAGTGACATAATGAGCTATAATGCCTTGATAAATATTGTTGTAATGGCTTCGTGCCTATGAATATTGTTATATTGGCTTCAAGCCTTGCGAATTTTTAATTGAGTATACTTGTGATATATTGTTGTAATGGCTCCATGCCTATGAATATTGTTCTATTATCTTTAAACCTTGTAAACTTTTAAGTGAGTATACTTGTGGGCTAGCCTGATACCAGCAACCTCACTCTAGTACTTCAGCATAGAAAAAACCAGAGGAGGCTGATTTTTTCAAAAAAAAAAAATGATTAATAGTCAACATAAAAAAGTCAGTTTAAAGCTAGGAAGTTTGTTTCATTTATATTTCATTGGTGGTGGAAGCTTGTTTACAAATATTGTACATATGATGACTAGTCAAAATAGGAAAGCCAGTTTCAGGCTTCATAACGAATAAAATATATAAATAATATAAATATAATGTAAAAGATAATAATCATAAATAATAGTTAGTTAAGCTAGTAAATAGGTTGAAGAGGCATGTCTAATAGGACATGACTCTTCATGAAGAGACACTTGCTTGGTATATAAGCAAGCCTCTCATTCTCATTGTAAATCATTATCATCATTCATTTTTATTCATTTTATTTAATATAATATTTATATTCTAAATGGATATCTTGACATTCCAAGTATTTTGGAGTAATTAATTTATAGAAGGAACTTTGTTCGCTTCATTTGGTATCAGAGCCACGTTTCGCTGATCACCAGGCCTTTGGCTATCAACCTATCATCAACTTTGTTGCTGTCATAATTGAAGCGTTTCGATATATATTGGGAGATTCTCCATTTTTTTAGGTCTTTGGCCATTTGCTACTATTTAAAAAAAATAAAAGTAATAAAGAAGAAAGAAGAAAGGTATATAAAAAAAGAGAAAAAGAAATAATATATTCTGAACAAACAAAAAAAAAGTGAAATATATTTATATTTTTATATTATATATAAAAGGGTTTTACATTATTGATAAAAAGTGCATAATAAAGATAAGCAGGAACCTTTTCAAGTATATTTAAGAGTTTTTACGTGGAGAAGCTCGAGGTTTTAGAAACCAATGGTAATTCCCCTTGGTTTTAGAAACCAATGGTAATTGCCCGTGGTTTTAGAAACCAGTGGTAAGTTTAACATTTTACGTGGAGAACATTGACCGAGGTTTTAGAAACAACCCATGGTAATTGCCCATGGTATTTTAAAAGTTAAAGAGAAAACAAGAATACAAAAGCTCTTACCTGAAAGGTAAATATTACCTTTTACAAGAGTTTTTAAAAACAACCCATGGTAATAGCTCATGGTACTTTAAAAGTAAAAGATATTTTGATAACATTGGAGGAAAAAATGTGTGATCTAAATAATTTTAATTGTTCAAATCTAAAGATTGTGACCGTACCAAGAATCGTGTCTCATCCAAATTTTCTGAGAAAAAAAATATTATTATAATTATAAAAAAGATACTATATAAGCCTAATATAGTTACATATAAAAGGAAAAAAAGATCTCAAAAAAATTATATAATTTTATATATTATAATTTATAATATAAAATTAAATTATATAATAATATATATTATTATTATATATTAAAAATTTTATTATATAAAGATTTATTAAAAGAAAAAGAGGAGGAAAGAGAAGAGAATATTTGGATATATATATATATATTTATATATAAATATATATATAGATTTTTATAAGAGAAGTGGTAATATTTTTAATTAAAAAGATATATAAAAAGAAATTATATAAAGAGAGTTAAAAATATTATATAACAAACAACAAAAAGTTCATCTTAACAAAGTAAAAATGGAGTCAACCATTGACAATAAAGAAATTGAGTGTATTCTAAAAATGAGAGATGAAAGGTTTCCTGAAACTTTTGGTAAATATGTTGATACATTATTTCAAATCAACGGATCACTCGCAGGAAGGGACATCATAATCTCTATCTATCCTGTTGAAAGAAGTAATTATGTTAGTCCTAAATGTGCTAACCAATTGGTGATTCCTAAACCAAATATAGTTGAAACAAATATTTTTGGCAAACAATACGATATAAGCAATTTACACCTAAATATTGGAGATTATACTTTTACCTCAAAATTCACCATGAAAACCTTACATTTTGACGATATTGACATTGACAGTGACATTGTTTTGGGGTTACCTTGGATGGAAACTCTAGGTTCCTTTATTCTAAATACAAAGAAGAAGTTTTTAACATTTTCTTACAAGAAGAAGAAAATAACGATCCAAGATTTTACACTAAAACCAAATTTAGTAACACTAGAAGATATCTCAGATATTTCAAAAGTAATGTCTCAAGAAGGTAAAAAGGTATTACAAAATATGCAAAAAGAAATTGACAAAATCAATGTTGACAAAAATGAAGAAGTTTCTCGATTTAAAAACCATAGCAAAAAATTACTATCACAAATTAAGAAACTTAAGAAGGATAAGAAGTCATTAGAAAACAAGGTACAACAACTTATCAAGAAAGAAGCATCAAATGTAGGAATTCAAGTTGATGACAAAACAATAAATACCAATCAAGTGAATATGACAACTCAAGAAGACAAGTCAGTTAAAGAAACGACACACTTAGATGTTGCAGTTCAGACAATGAACATCCCAACTGAATGTTCCATAACCATCTCAACAACATCTTTGCCAGAAGAAAATATAAAAATTGGCACATGCCCAGTAAGAAGAAATCAAACCAAAAAAGTTCCATATCGGCATCCGAATCATGAAAACAGACAAATCAACCATGCTACATATTTGAACCAATCAGAACCAAGACAACAAATTAATGTTTCAGAGAATAATGATGTAACATCAATTCCGTCTTATGCTGACAAGTCGTTACAAAATTTTAGTAATCAGAATGCTATACAGAAGATTAATCTATGATGGTCTAATCCCTTCTCAGTGCGACAATTTTGTTTGTCACTAAGAACATCATATCAGCTTGTATCGACAAAGAGGACTATTCCGAGACAGAAAGACTTTCGAAGCCGAAATCAAGCCTTTTTTCATCGACAAGCTTTGAGGACAAAGCTTTTTGAGGAAAGAGGCAATGTAACGAATAAAATATATAAATAATATAAATATAATGTAAACGATATATATAATCATAAATAATAGTTAGTTAGTTAGTAAATAGGTTGAAGAGGCATGTCTAATAGGACATGACTCTTCATGAGAGACACTTGCTTGTATAAGCAGCGCTTCTCTTCTCATTGTAAATCATTATCATCATTCTTTCTTATTCAATTTATTTAATGTAATATTTATATTCTAAATGGATATCTTGACATTTCAAGTATTTTGGAGTTTTTAATTTATAAAAGAAACTTTGTTCACTTCAGAAGCTCATGAAGCTTATTTCGTAGTGGAAAATTGCTTCTTATTTTAACAAATTTTTGTCACCAAATTGGCCTGGTAAGAAGAGGGATAAATGTTACAATTCAAAATTTTCATTTAAATTTTAGAAAAGAATTTCTTTTACATTTAACTTTAGAAAAGATTTTTTTTTACATTTAACTTTACAGGTCAATGTATCATAGGTTGTTATTATAAATGACAACATTAAAATTCCTTGTTGATTTGAACATAATCAAATAAAATTTCCACTGTCATGTTTCCTTTCAAATTAAACGCAGGTTATTTAAATAAAGACATTAGAATCCTTGTGGTTTTTAAGGTTATCAATTAAAATTTTAACTGGTTCTGATAAATAAAGTTTGTTTATTCTTACAGTTTTGAAGGTGTAATTTTTAATAGGAAATTTTTCTGGTTTTACGTTTGAAAAATAATATATAAACTCAAATTGGGCACCTTGGATTTGAGGCAAGTTGTTAATTAGTATTACAAATTAAATATATACAAATCCAAATTTCTTTTATCAGCATTGGCCGCATAAAACTGTATTAATATAATAATACAAGTTTAAATACATCATACGTGATGTAAGTAAAACATTAAAATAACTTTTGATTTATTTCATATTTTAAGCTGGCAAAACAATATATAAATTCGAATTGCACTCCAAGTTGTTAATGGGTATTAAAAATTAAATAGATACAAATTTAGAATTCTTTTTATCATATTGCCGTGCAAAAGCGCACTAACGTATTAATACAGGTTTAAATACAATATAGTGATATAAGTAAAACTTTAAAATATTTTTTTGATCAAAACATTATCCAATAAAACTTCTGCAACACTATAGTTAATTAGTATTACAATCTAAATATTTAATTTTTTTATTATTATCTATATAATTTGTAGAAGCACAAAAGTCAACTAACTTTTAACAATAAGTTTAAATACATAATAGCAAGTGAAACAAGAATTATTCAGCTGAAATTTTGGATATTATTACATAGAATTTTTAATAGTGTTATTCCTGGGTAGAAATATATTACATATTATTTTTCACTCGGGTGAAAAGACATTTTTATTATTTTACATTTTAGATTGGAAAAATGCGAATGTATATCAAAACATGGAAGTATTCAAGTTGCATGGCCCAAAAATATGAAAAAAAGTCGCTAATTAACATTAAAAATTATAAATAAGAAGCAAAAAATTATTCTATTTTTGATAATTTGAAAAGATGTAATATTTGTGATGATTTATATATGACAAGGTTTCTAGGATGTTATACATGGGCTTAAGACAATAAAAATGTGCAAACAACAATTTGATTTTGTAGTAAGGCTTTTAAAAGATCATCAAAATGCGTAAACAACAATTCAAACATTTACTACATTAATTGATGTTAGCTTTACTCTCATATGTTAAAACAATTCTAAGTCCAAATAATTAAATTAATTAAAATCAAGAAAGTTAGGATTTAATCTTACCTTTGTAGATTGAGCTTGTTCCTCATGGGTAGGAGTCAGTTTAGGCTTAATTGGTTGAGAGATTCTTTTCAACTAGTTAAGCTCCTAGATTAGTGTGTAGTTGAGATATTTTCTCAACCATAGTGTCCAAGATAGATGTACTATCTTGAAACAAACTTCTTCATGTATTTATTTGTACTATTATCATTCTTTGTACATTAAATGGCATTGAGAGTGTGAGGAATATAATACAGTGAGGCTCTCAAGGCTTTTCCGGCTTTTCCACCATGTTTGATTTTCATATTTATGTATGAGTGTTTTATTAGTTGATTAAATTCTTTCATTTGGTATCAAAGCTTATAACTTGCGTTGGGACTGGATTGGTGGCTAGCTGCATTTGATACCACTTACATAATCGCGGAAACATCTTCGTCTGCTAATTTTAAGATGGAATGGAAAGTCTGCTAATTTTAAGATGGAATGGCAAGCATAAGGTATCGAATGCTTGCGTCTTTGGATATCTGACTGCTTTTTATATGGGAAGGTTTTGTCTTAGCTGTAAAGATGATCGATCTCTACACAACACCTGTACAAATTCCATTGATTTCTACATAGCACAGGCTCGTGAAGGCTGTAATCTGGCCTAAAACACATTTGCCATTGCTTGACTGCGTGTCTAATAGATTCTACACAGCTGCAGACAACTTGGGCTCTTGAACCATTACGGCCAAAGGTGATGCGGACCCCGGGGTTCCCTCTGTGGATTACCTTGAAAATACATACATTCGCTGCATGGAGAAATCATGCTATAAAGATCTGAGTGGTCCACAGATATGCGTTGAACGGTGTAGTCCATAGCGTGTTGTTCCACATCGTGTGCTCCACGTCATACTGTTCCAAAAGTTTTTTTGGAAAATCTTTATGCAATCATTTCACGAGGAGGTATCGTTTATGCTTGTATATATATATGCTAAGAGATTACTAAGATAGTCGCTGCCTGCGTAGAGCTTGCGTGCTTCTATGTTAATGGCTAGAAGCGTATTTGCATGAATGAATTCATATTTTAGTTGAATAGAGCAACACAACGGAAGCATTGGAGAGTCTGCAAACGTCGCATGGAGTTGAAGCACTGTGTGTAAGAGATGACTGTGACTGTGGCCTGGACGTTCAGCTAGTGTGGAATTTTTTTTCGAGATTCATGTTCTGTGAACCAGTGCGTGGTAAGAGAAAAAGTGTGTTGTCTGCTTTCATTCAGATTTAGCTTTGCAAGGTTCATCGTCCCATTCATGACCAAGTCGTTAGACCCATTGATCATGCTTACCAATATGTAGCCATTTCCTAGTTGAAGCTAGCTTCAACTAGCCACGAAGAAGAGAATGAAGAATAAATTGGAGTGAAAGGTGTGATTTTCCCATTGATATTAGTTATTACAACTGAAAATCATTGATTCCAATCTGCAAGGAAGAGGTACATTGGGTCTTAAATAGATCACAATTGTGGAGATGCACAACATAAATGTTTTTTAATTTGAGTTAATTCTTTTTAAAATAATACTTTTTAATGCAAGTTGTCCACAATATATTTCAAATCTAGATAATTAAAAAGTTATAAAGGAGTCTTAGAAAATTCAATGAAGTTTTTTAATGGAGAGATAAAATGGGAAGAAATAAGGTGTGGCTTTTATTTCTAGTTTTGAAGTGATTTTAGTTTGTAAATTTTGGAGTGACTCAATTAAGTCTATTTCAAAGTCAAGTCAAAGTTAAAGTAGTAATTGAGAAGTTGCTTCAAGGGCGTGTGAGCTTGGTATTATCATTGCTTGGGAAGTTAAAGGTTGATGTACTCAAATCCTTAATAAAGACATTTTTTTGTGGTGTTGAAGTGTCCTAGATCCGCCCGAAATTGAATAAGGGGATCTTAGGTACACCTTGTGTATTGATTGATTGTGCATGTTTTGTGTCTAATTTTGACACTACCATTATCTTATTTAACACACACAAGGAATCTAAAGCAAGTAAATGAAACAAGAACATTAATCAAGGCACCTAAAGTTAAAAAGTTGCAACGAGCATTCAATCAAGCACAAACAATCACATGCATTTGTGCAACTACAACACATAACCAAAATTGGCAACATCAACAAGCAAATTCATGCAGGGCAATCAAGTTAATGCAACTACAAACTCGTGCATTTCAAAAGACTACATCAACATTCAACGACAATTAGTCATTGTATAACTTGCAAATAAATTTATTTTTTGTAAGTCAACTTGTAATCAAAGTCAAATTGAGTTGAATTGTAAAGGTGCATTCTTGGTTGAAACCGACACCCAAGGTTTGAATTGATAGGGAATCAATTAAACCTAGTGAATCCATTGTTTTTTAACTGAGTCATTCAAATCATTGTAAGCATTTCTCTTGGGTGCATTTTTGATAGTATTCAATTCAACACCCTTCTTTTGATCAATCAAGAGTGTGAGTTCAAGCAAGTGCAAAGTTCACAACATCAAGCGAGCCAGTACAAGCGAGCGTGTCAAAAGTCATAATGGGTAAAGGAGGAAAACATCTTCAAAGTGCAGAACAAGAGATTAAAGATTTGAAAGATTGCAACAATGAGTTACAGAACAAAGTTGAAATACTGAAATGGAAGTTGAAGAAAAATCAAACCTTAATCAATCAAATGACCAGCACATTAGAAGCAACAAAAGATTCTCAAATTGAGCTCGAAGTGAAAGAAAAACTCATTCATGCACTTCAAATTAAGTTAAGTGAAAAGCAAGATTTACTAGATGCACAAGGTGTAGAGAAGGCAGATGCAAGTTGTGACACAAAAGACCTCATCACAACAGCAAATGAAAGTTGTGATACAAGTGATCTTATTCAACATATTAATGAAAGTTGCGACACAGATGAACTAATCAAACAGGTTGATGCCAGTTGCGACACAAGTGATCTTATTCAACTAGTTATACTACTTAATAATGCAACAAGTAGTACGAAAGACCAAATTGATCAGTTTGATGCAGCGTGTCATATAGATGCATTGTTAATGCTTAATGCCCAGTGTGACACAAAAGGTTTAATAAATCAAGGACATGACGTTAACAGCAACAACAAGTATGAAGAACAACAACAAGATATTCTTTCCAAGAAGGTGATTAGACCTTGGGAAGAAATCTCCTTCAACAAAGAGCAACATGGCCTAGGATACAACAAAGAAAACACTTTGTTTCTTCTAGATTTCTCAAAGCCAATTCAATTTGTAAGTGCTGGTTTTCTAGACAGTGATCAAAATATGGTTAAGTGTAACCATTGTAAACGAAATGGCCATATGGAGAGTACATGCTTCGACCTCCATTCTTGTCACCATTGTGGAAAGAAAAATCATTCATCCGACAGATGCTACAAGCGAAATCAACCACCCAGAGTGAAGATCAATTTCTCATGGATTGATCCTTGGAAGTGGTCATCTACAATCAAACAGTTGTCTATGTGTTACTGAAGGATTTAGTCTCACATGATGACCAATTCTACAGTAAAATGAATATGGTGAAACTCTCCTACACCTGAAGGGGGGAGTTTAGAAATCAAGTGAAAATAATTGTCTCTCCTTTCAGCTGACAAAAGGGGGAAATGATAATGGAATTAAGGGTGGTTGTCAGACTGAAAGTCTCGACAACATCATCAAAGCAACTAGTGGGCATCTTCAAATCAGCCAGTGGGCATCATCAACAAATCAACTAGTGGGCATCGTCAAATTAGTCAGTGGACATTCATCAACATCAAATCAACCAATGGGCAGTTTCAACATCAACAAATTTGCCAGTAGGCATTCTCAATATTTTGTCAGTGGACAAGCAAATTCGCCAGTGGGCATCATCAACATTTTGTCAATGGACATATGATGCTGATTGAAAGCAAAGGACAAATGGATCCTTTTGCAGCTTGGCACATGATGGAGTTGTCAAGCAAAATTTTAGAGAAGACTCAGAATTGCAGCTGACTCATGTTCTCTTCAGATTAGAGTTTTTTCAGCATCCAGCTTTGGCTGTTTTTTTAGGCAGTGTTTTTTGAGAATCAACACTTTCAGCATGAGGACTTGGAGATGGTACCAGGTTTTTATTTTGGACTTATCATTGGGGGGGGAGGGGGAATGTTAGCCTCATTCTCATATGTTAAAACAATTCTAAGTCCAAATAATTAGATTAATTAAAATCATGAAAGTTAGGATTTAATCCTACCTTTCTAGATTGAGTTTGTTCCTCATGGGTAGGAGTCAGTTTAGGCCTAGTTGGTTGAGAGATTCTCTCCAACTAGTTAGGCTCCTAGATTAGTGTGTTGTTGAGATATTTTCTCAACCATAGTGTCCAAGATAGACGTACTATCTTGAGACAAACTTCCTCATGTATTTATTTGTACTATTATCATTCTTTGTACATTAGATGACATTGAGAGTGTGAGGAATATAATACAGTGAGGCTCTCAGGCCTTTTCCGCCATGTCTGATTTGAATATTTCTGCTATTTATTTTATGAGTGTTTTATTAATTGATTAAATTCCTTCAATTGACACCTGAGGTTTAAGATAGTCCAAATGTTAAGTATATTCAATGATAGATAATATAATCTTATAACAATTTAAAGGACAAGTCTAAGTGTTCTATGTTTTCTATTTTTTCCAGTAATCATCACCAAAATCCAACTATGCAGTGGTTGGCAATTTTCCATTACTTAAATTGTATTTTTAAATGCATAAAATGATTTTGTGCCCAAAAAACCTATAAAATGTTTGGATTGTGCAATCTCAAGAGCGAAAATCTACAATTTCAACAATATTTTTAAATCTCCAATAGGATTTTAGGCAAAACTACACAGAAAAATGTCCCTACAAAAGGTCAAAACATAAAACATTTACACTGCATGTAATCTGAAAGGTGTAACACATTTTATGGACAATTTAATGGTTGATAGATATATACAAACAATGTATTGCATAAAACTATGTTTTATGCTTTAAATTTATCTTCCCATTAATCTTCCTTTTTTGTTTTAAGTTGAAAGATTCATTGATATTCCACAAAATTTGCATATGCAAATAGTGGTTGTTTGTCACTAGCCTACCACACGTGAAATCAAATCAATGACAGAACAAGAGGTGATCTATAAGATGAAGTGTGAAAGCTAAAAAGAAACTAAACATATCAAAGTGATTAAGAGTTGCCCCTTGACCGTGAAAACCATCTTGTGACCAAAACGAAGTATTAAAACTTAGTCCTAGACTGCATGAGAAAACCCAAAGAAGGCTCCAACATAAAAATTAGGAGGAAAGCAAATTGATGTTTCATTAGTGGGATCGGAGCGACGGAACGGAAGTCGAGCAGGGTTTCTAAGAGTTTTTGAGTTCGACCCTAATGGAGGATCGCAGAGGAGGGAGCTCCACTCCCTCCTACAAAGATGCAGTGAACAACAGAGGCAAGTCACATCTGGGAAATGTCAGAGGAACGGAGGAGGAAGAAACATAAATAATGATAAGGAGATAGATGGGGCTAAGTCCAAGGACAATAGCAGCACAAAGGACAAGGAGGAGGAAGACAAAAACCAGGGAACAAGGGAAAAAGGACAAAAGGGACCTTGTAGACCCAAAATGGAAATCATTCCTAGAGTAGTGTTAAATAATCCTGCACCGCAGGAGAACAGGGAACATATGGGGACCTATGCCATAATATGTAAATGTATGGGATTATGGCCCACTGAAAAGGCTTTACAGACATGGATAAAGTGTCAATGGAAACCCAAAGGTAGCATCAATCTCCATCTTGGGTCAAAGGGATTTTTCACCGTTGTGTTTACAAATATCAAAGATAAAGATAGAATATTCGAAGGAGGACCCTACTTCTTTGCAGCAGCAGGCCTCTATATGCAGCCTTGGATGATGAACTTTGTTCCAGAGTGGGAGACTTTCACTGCGGTGCTGGTCTGGGTAAGGCTCTATTCTCTACCTCTAGATTATTGGAAAAATGAATTGCTTACGGCCATAGGCAATAAACTAGGTTGTTTTATCAAAGCTTCGGAAGCCACGAGAAGAGGAAAATATAATTCCTATGCAATAATGTGTGTGGAAGTGGATCTATCAGGAGCTCTTTCGGATGAAGTCATCCTGGAAGTTTTGACGAGGAATGGGTGCAAACGGTGGACTATGAGCATATTCTGTTCAGATGCCAGAAATGGCACGAACATGGACACTTGATCATAGATTGACCTCTCAGTAAAGCAGAAAACAAAAGCAAACTGAATACAATGAAGGATACCGAAAGCTTTCAGAAATTGACAAGTAGGGGAAAAGGAGGTAAAAAAGAACCAAAGCAACAACAAAATGAGGGGAAAAAGATAAGTCTGAATAAGTTCCAAGCACTAGAAGAGATGGAACAAATGCCAAATGAAGATCAATCTATGGAGGAAGGCCCTAATGAAAAGGAGAAGGAGGAAAACTGCAACCCAACACAAAACACTGATAATAAGAGAGAAACCATAATGAATGAAACAGAAATAGAGATGGATCAGGGAATGACCCAAAGTGAAACAGATCTAGAGGGTCATGAACTTCAGGAAATTCTAGATAAAGAGCACCTAGATCTGGAAGGTTTCTTGAAGCAAGGAACCACGGTGGGGTTAGATTCATTACCTCAAGAAGATTGTAACAGAATACAACAGTTGTTTTTATGGAAAACTCAGGAAAGGGGGACAGACAAAGGAAAAACCATCAACAAGAAGGAGTGTAGAGGTGTGAAAATAGTGAAATCAACTCTAGGATTAGCAACTAGAAATGCAGGAAAGAAGAGGGGCAAAAAAAAGCAGAAGGAGCTCCTGATGGAATGTGGAAAGATGATGATTGATTCGGGTAAGATGAAAGACCTAACTAGTTACTCCACAAATCTTTAACCATGAAGTTTACATCTTGGAATAGAAGAGGTCTAGGTAGTAAAAGAAAGCAAAGAATGCTTGGTTTTAAAATGAAACAAGTGTTTCCGGATATGATCTTCATCCAGGAAACGAAATGTTCCATTCATAAAATAAAACTAATCCATAGCAAATGGCTCAATAGATATGAGTTTCTAGAAGTTAAAGCAGAGAATACAGCTGGGGGCATTCTCACTCTTTGGAACCCCCAAAAAATCAGTGTAATAGATGCAGAGGCATCTAGGAATTACTTATCAGTAGACATTCAACCAGTGGGGGTTTCGGAAACCTTCCTGGTCACTAGTGTCTACGAGCCTCAAAGAATAGATGATAAACTCAAACTACTAGAATCCCTCATTGATATCAGGAACAGAAATTCTAGTATTCCTTGGATCATGGGTGGGGATTTTAATATGATCAAATCCATTTCAGAAAAGAAAGGAGGCACCAGAGTGCTTAACAAAGACTCATTAGCATTTCAATCATTCACAGACAATATGAGAATGGTTGACTCGGATTCAAGCAACGACCTTTTTACTTGGAACAATAAAAGAGGAGGGGAAGCCCAGGTAGCCTCTAAGTTAGATAGGTTTATGATATCAGAGGAGCTTATGCTTATAGACAAAGAAACAAGAGCAAGAGTTCTTCCCTTTGGAGGCTCTGATCACTGGCCAATTTAATTGGAAATCAAGGGTTTGGATTCTCCCAGGAATAGACCCTTTAGATTCAAGAATATCTAGCTCTCCCACCTGGATTTCATTAGGAACATAAGAAAATGGTGGTCTGAAGACTTGCAAATCTAGGGATCAAAGATTTACCTCCTTCATAAAAGACTAAAGCACATTAAGGAAAGACTCAAAGAATGGAATAAGAAAGACTTCGACAACATTTTTGTGGACAAAAAGTTAGTGGAAAGAAAAATTCGGGAACTTAATCAGGCACTAATCAAAGATGGCTTTGACAAAAACAAAAGTGATCAGGCTAATAAACTTCATCATGAATGGGAGAACCTATGCAAACAAGAGGAAATATTTTGGAGGCAAAAGTCTAGAGTTCAATGGTTAAAAGAAGGAGAGTGTAATACAAGATTTTTCCATAGATCCACTATGGCTAATAGAGCATTCAATAGAATCTCGGAAATAAAGGATGAGAATGGGGAGGTTCAGATCATACATAAGGACATTGAAGCTGTGCTTATCCAGTACTTCTGAAACATCACCCGGGAAAACAATCCAGACAGGGAACAATCAATAAAGGAAATTACTAGGCATATCCCTAAGATGGTTTCCAGAGAGGACAATATCAACCTAAATAGACCAGTAACTGAGGAGGAGGTTAGCAAGGTCCTCAAACACATGCAAAATGGAAAAGCACCAGGCCCGGACGGTTTTACTGTGGACTTCTTCAAAGCTTGTTGGGACATTGTCAAACAAGATATTTTGGAGATTGTAGAATATTCCAGGGGTAGTAAAACCATCTTGAAAGCCCTCAACACCTCCTTCATCTCGCTGATTCCCAAACAGGACTCAGCTCAAACGGCAGACAAGTACAGACCCATAGCTTTATGTAATGTGGTATACAAGATAATATCCAAGGTAGTGGCCAACAGACTTAAACCTCTCCTTCCTTCATTAGTGTCCGAGGAACAATCAAGTTATGTGGAGGGCAGACAAATTTTAAACAACATTATTCAAGCCCATGAGGTGGTTCACTCGCTTACTAGAAAAAAGCAGGCGGGAATGATCATGCAATTGGATATAGCTAAAGCTTATGACAAGGTCAATTGGATTTACATCAAGAAGGTGCTCACTGCCTTTGGGTTCGATCACAATTGGGTCAGATGGGTAATGGCTCTAGTGACTACCTCCAGCTTTTCAATTTTGGTTAACGACTCTCTCTCAGAGATCTTCATTCCTTCTAGAGGTCTCAGGTGGGGAGACCCGCTGTCTCCCTTTCTCTTCATCCTCATGATGGAAGGACTAGGGTGGTCCATTAAGCATGCCAAGGCCACGGGCAAAATCAAGGGTCTTCAATTAACTAAGAATGGTCAGGCACTAACGCACCAACAATTTGTAGATGATACCATGTTGCAAGGAATCCCCACAGTCAAAGAAGCTTTCACCTACAATAATATCCTAAATGAATTTGCCAGGGCTACAAGTATGGAAGTCAATATTTCTAAATCAAAGAATTTCTTTTTAAACACTAACATTGCTATTCAGAGAAAGATCTCAAGAATCCTTGGCTTCCAAAGGGATTTCCTTCCCTCAAAGTATTTGGGTGTTCCCCTCATGGCCAAACCAATTCTCAAAAGTATCTGGGAACCCGTGCTAACTAAGTTGCAGGATAAGGTCAAAAAATGGACCATCAGAGCCTTAAACCTAGCTGGCAGGTTGGTTTTGACAAAGGTTGTTTTGCAATCCATCCCGATTTTTATACTATCTGCCCTCCTAGCTCCCAAAGGTGTCTTAGAGCAATTCAGGAACATTCAAAGAGATTTCTTGTGGGGTAAGGAGGAAACAAGGAAGAAATGGGCCTTGGTTTCTAAGGATAAAATCTGTAAACGCAAGAGACATGGGGGTCTAGGCTTAAATGACCAAGAGATTCTTAGTAGAGTGCTAGGAGCCAAGCTTTGGTGGCATTGGGTTCAAGAGCCTAAAGCCCATTGGGCAAGGATCTGGAAAGAAAACTATGCCAGCTCTTGGCATACTAAAGATCACATAAGAATTTCTAGAAACATAAAGGACTCTTACATCTGGAACAGATCGTGGGATAATAGAAGCATAGTGCAAGAAAACAGTTTCTGGGAAATCAGAGCAGGAGATCTAGCACTCTTTTGGGAGGACAAATGGCAACAAGAACCAATGTTGTTTAAAGAGGATTTTTTAAGCCTCAAGCAGGAAACAGATTCCCAGTTAAACAAAGTAAAGGATTTCTGGTATCTTTCTCAAGTCCCAGGAAAGTAGAGAAGTTGGAGAAACATTGAATGCAGAGATGACAACCCCATAAAAATAAAATCAAAGGAACTGAGGAGCTTACTAAATAAAAGGATGATCTTGGTCACTGAGGGGCAAGATCAATTGAGATGGGGTAAAAATAATAAAGGCACCTTTGATCTTAAGGAAGCTAAAGGTATTCTCCTTGGGATTGATTCCGGTGTCCAGACAAGACATGGCAGCACCTCTGGAAAAACCAAGGTTGGATGAAAATCAAGATTTTCATGTGGTTGGTTCATCATAAAAAAATCTTGACTTGGGACAGCATCAATAAAAGGGGCGCTTTGAGACCTTCCAAATGCCAACTCTGTGAAAAGTAGGAGGAGACCATGGAGCACATTCTCAATAATTGCTCTTACACCACCTGGCTGTGGGATTCTTTCTCCACCATTTTCCAACAGACAGATAGGGATAGAGTAAGTATCACAAATACCCTAAACAAGTGGAGAAGGAACTTTGCAAATACTGAATTCCTTAATGCGGCCTGGGCCTTCAGACCATGCTTCATTATCTAGAATGTGTGGAAAGAAAGGAATAAAAGAATATTAAAAAATGAAAAGTCCAACCCTCAATGGCTATTTGATTTGATCTTGAAACAGATCAGGGAGACAGTCAACACTACAGTTCACAACTTCCCCAAGAATCCTCCCTCAGAGACTGAGTTGAGAACTCTCAAGCTTTTGGGATTACAAGAGATTATTCCCCAAGGACTAACAGAAAAGAAAATAGCAATGGATACAGAGAAGGATTTCTGGCAACCTCCACCGAAGAGCTATCTAAAATTCAACGTTGTTGGCGCATCAAAAGGAAACCCGTGATTAGTTGGGTTTGGAGGAGTTTTAAGAGATGAAAAGGGTTGTATCATCTTAATATTCCACGGCCATTTAGGCAGAGCCACCAACAATATGGCTGAATTAATGGCCTTGGAGCAATGTCTATAGATTCTTAGTCAGAACCATAGCTCAAATGTCATTATAGAAGCGGACTCAGAAATTACCATTAACTCCGTGAAAAGAATCAGCTGTGGTTCTAGACCGGAGAAAGTATCAAACCATTGGAGAATAATTCAGGTTTACCAAAGAATTCAAATTCACCTCTAGAAGCTTCGAACAATTAGTTTCAACCATGTTCGCCAAAATGCTAATAAGTTAGCAGACATTCTGGCCAACCAAGGTGTGAATAATACAGATTGCAGGATGGTGGAAAAATGGCAAGAGATGCCCTAAAGCCGGTTAAAGGCTCTTTGCGATGATCAAGCCATAGAGGACAGAGAGATTGTTTGATATCAAGAAAGGGTGACATGCTCGAATTGATTTTCCTCAGCTTTTGCTACCACTCCCTTTTAGAGTTTTCATGGTTGGTGGTCAAGCAAAGTTCGGCCGCTCTTCTCCCCAATGCAATTTATCAGGAGTCCTTAGTTTTTTGGACTGCTACACGCTATATCATTTTCCATTTCAATGCAGCCTCGGTTTCAAAATCCACAGAAAGTTCTGGTGGGACGGGAGGTTAGTTTTCCCAGCGGCTGGAATCTACACCCTGTACGTTTTCGGGACGGAAGACCTCGCCCCAGGTGGTTTCCCAACGATCGCTCGGTGCTTAAGTGGTTAGCGGTTTTGGTTTTTCGGAAGCGATTCCATAGAGTCTTCAACACGTGGTAGGGGGAATTTTTGTAAACCACCATCCATCGCACACTATCGTTCGGTAGTGTTGGGTGGAGGGATTTATTTCCTGATCATTAGATCCAGCCGCTTAGATCGATGGTCTGAAAGATTCAGATAGTTTTGTGGGGCCAGGTGGGCTTGCCAATTCTTTGGCGCGGTTTGTGTGGTCAGGATTGACCATTGTTGACTTCTGAGTTAGTTTCCCGCGGGTTTGTTTTTGTCTAGCGTTTGGTGGGGGTTTTTGCTATTTGTAAGGAATTCTCCTTATGGAGTTCTTGTAAATGGACTGATTTTTGTACAATATGTAACTTTTTGTTGATTTAATGAAATTGAAGGATCGGCTCTTGCTTCAGCAACAAAAAATTAGGAGGAAAGCAAGATATCCACCTTGATTGGGCGAGTTGCATCCTTGTTGTTTGTTCATGGGCCTAAGCCCAAATATGAACCTACCTCAATACAAGGCATACTACCTTCAATGTCCATTTTTTTTTAGTAGACAACTCAACTCTAAACCGAGCACGAGAACCCCCTTCAAGAACCACACCCCCTCCGCGCGGGGTCCTCCCCCCCCGCCCCCCCCGAACCCACCTTCTGTACATCTAACTCTTTGATGAGTCATGGTGACAAAGGGAAGGAAGCAACGTGCAAGGTTAAAGGACCAAATATTTGAAGGCTAGAGAGAATGTTGCCAAGAGAAAAAATTTAGACCACCTAAGGCAAGCTAACAACTTTGAAACTTCAGACAAAGTTCTTGAACCCCATGCAATGAAATCCAAAGATCTCAGGAGGAAAGAGCTAAAGGGGTTGATAGGGAGGGCCACTAAGAAAGGAGGATCACACAAAAAAATTCATTGTTAAGAAGGAAAAAAGTTGCTAAGGAAAAAATACCATGAATTTCCCCCTAGTGAATTCTCTGGAGGAAAAATTTGCTCATGCAGTGGGATGGTGCATATTCATTCACCTTAATGTGAACGTAAGTTGAGGAAAGGTAATTATCATAGTTGGGTAGCTGATCATGTCTATCTGAGTTATTTCCTATGGCAATAGCGGTTCAACCCCCACCACCTCAAGGCTTACATTAACACCCCTGTTGGGGACTTAAATTAATCTTTGACAATATCACAAAATAACCAATAACATTGTATGTATAGGTATAGATGGTTGCAAGGGTGGAAAGTATTATATTTGATCAAAAAAATAGTAACGACATTAAACTTAGGAATCACCACTTATTATCAAGTAGAAGACTTTGCGTTAAGGGTTCAAATTGCTAAGGGAATAAGTTGTCACGTGAAGTACAATTATAGGATTCGATGCTAAGTTTTAGAATGTTAATTTTATGAAAGACACCATTAGAATAAGGAGTCAAGGGTGATCCTAACTAGGGAATTGTTAATAGGATACCACATCAGGGCTAGGAGAAAGACCAAACTTCTTCCATCGATAAGAATCCAATGCGGACAAATTTAAAAATAATGTAAACTAAAAGCTTAAGTATGTCTCACCCCATTCCTCTTGTCCAATCAACCTTATGATGATGAGCAAAATGATTAAACACTCTCATTACTCCTCCCCTCGTTATTCTCCCCTGGTGAAAGATGCCATTAGTGGGAGGGTTAAATGTTCTTATCACTCCCCTCATTATTACATGGAAAAAGGTACCATGAGAGGTACCATGACAAACTCTAAAAAAATATAAAATAAAGGTTTAAGGTGGTTTCAGTCCAAACCACTTATCAAATCAATCATATAATGATAAGTTGTTATCCATCAATCTTATGATGACGCACTAATGCAAGAGCACCATCAAGTTAAATATTGCATTAGTTTAACAAGGTGACTTTTTGGCCCTTTTTGGCAGATTTTGTGGTCGATTTTCCTTTAAATTCAATGAGAAATTGGGAAATTTCTAGTTTAAGATGTCGAGTCTACACAATTTAAGTGCCCCGAATAATTTCCAAGGCATTGAATTTATTTTTACATTCAAAAATAAAATTTAATCTACGCAACATCGTGATTTCATCAAGAATCATATTGCAAGATTATGGTGAAAATAGCCAAAAATCACCTCATTAGACACAAAAATGCCCCAGAGTGTACTAGAATCTTTTTCTATATACATTTTTTATATATAAGTTTCACCTCTTTTGGACCCACCTTTTATCTCCATGCATTATGAGTGGGAGGGTTAAATATTCTCATTACTCCCTCCCTCTTCATTCTCACATGGCAGAAGATACCATCAAAGGTACGATGGCAAATTTCTTAAGGGGTATGTCTTGGAAGCCCAATTTCTATGTGTTTTCTACAAGTCAAATTCACCATGATTTACTTTGTGAGCTCAAGACATGAAGCAAAAGATTTATTTTCTAAGTAATAATCATTAAATTTTCAAAAAATAGTTAAAGTTAACCTCTGCAATGATGAGACAACCTTTATCACTCAAGTAATAAACAGTAAAAAAATAATTTTTTCAAAAACATTAGGGATGACCTTCAATTCACTCAAATAATT
>APFE031208115.1:107608-163920 GCA_000404065.3 Pinus taeda
TGGATCATGGTCTATGAGTTGCAGGATGTTGTTTATGGATGATTGGTCATGTTGGGAAAAATAGATGGACTTCTATTTGTGGTTCACAACGGTGTGATCAGAGTCTAATTTTAGACTGCCAGGTAAAAATAGAAATAGTCAAATATTATTAGCCCTTAGTAATATTTGGACTCTAAACTTTATCTTATTCTATTGGAGCACTTCAGTTGGCGCTACAGATGTGGCACATGCAACTGCCTGAAGGAATCATGTGGTTACCTATGGGTTGGCTGAGTTATTGCATGAAGGACTTCTTTTAGAACTCAAGTGGTTGAGTTCTGTGGAGTTAGATGAGCAATTAATGGAGTTGTGTTCAGTTTGACTTAGTTGAACTAGTTGTATTTAGTCTAACTGGCCAATAGACTAAGTGATGAGTTGTGTGAATTAGCTATTAATTAATTCACTAATTATTAACTCATAATGCAACTGAAGAATACATCAATTAACTCAGTGCATGGACAGTTCAGTGGAGACAAGCGTTAGAGGTAAGTGAAAGGGTGAGTTGTGACTATTAGTTGTGCATGAGATCTTGCACAATCAATGGATTGAGTATTGCCAATGAGGATTGAGTGGTATATCCAAGGGAAATAAAAATTTGGATCATTCAATCATCAGTATTCTCATGCAGGATTGCGCAGTGGAGGCAAGCAAGCAGCGGAGGAGATTTGAACCTGTGATTGATTCAGATCTGAGCTAGTTTGTGTGTAACAGGTGGAGATAGTACTGAATACTTGTGAGGAGTATTGTACTATGTATTGTTACATGTTCTCAATCAATATAATATACAGATAGTTGGGGTTTCTAGCGAGATTCTTTCCCTGGGAAAACATTGTGTTGATATGTGATATTGATGCTTCTATGTGCGCATGTTATTGTTTCTGCTTCTGTAAATTGATGATCAACATAGAGGAGGTTATGTATTATGCATGTATTCTGCAATAGTGTATAATCGGGATAATCTCTGTGAATATGTGTCATATTATTCATGAAATTTCTACATGGTATCTGAGCTCTCTGATTTGTAGAATAGGTTCTACATGATATTGGAGCAAACTTGATCATTGGATCTATTATTCAGAAAGTGTTTACATTTTATTTCTTAAAACAAAGTCTGTAATTGGGCCAGGTAGCCTTTGGATTCATCCTTCTTTTGGAAGGTGAGATACCCGGTGAATGCCCATACAGTCAATATCTGTACGAGAAATACTTCGTTCTCACGAATTTTAGATTAGAAGCGGTTGAGTTTTGAGCTGGTGGAATGGCGCTCAAGGATAAAACTCAGAAACATTAAGTGTGAGAATGGAGACAGTATGCCCTAGTATCTCACGGAGTTCATCCAATGTTGAGATGAGCTGGGAAGTGTGGGGGTGACTATCGATGATGAGGACTTGGTGAGTCTAGCTATCCTTGGCCTTCCTAAGAGTTGGCATAGCTACCAGGACTCGGTGAATGGAAGGGAGAAATTGCCAGGATGGGAGAGACTTTGGTCAGATCTTGTGTAAGAGTAGATTAGACGGTGCACCAGAGATAGTTCTTCATCTATGCATGATGAGGAGAATGCCTTAGTGAGTAAGGCGAAGAAGGGGAAGGGTAAGGTTTCTCTTTCCGAATCCAATTCTTCCAATGATGGGAAGAAGGTTGACAAGTCGAAGGTGAGATGATTTCGTTGTCATGAGTTGGGCCATTATGCTACTAATTGCCCAAAGAAGAAGTCCAAGAAGGGATCCGAGGAAGGATCTGAAGGTGAGGCACTTCCTTCACAGTTTGAGTTGGATTTCACACTCTTCGCATGCATGGTTTCATCCATGATGGGAAGTGGTTGGTTTCTTGACAGTGGAGCTTCTTTCCACATGACCGGTGACAAAAGTTTGTTCAGTACTTTGGAGGAGAAAGATCTCCAGATACTCATATGGATGGGTAATGATGAGAAGTATAATGTCTCAGGTGTAGGCATGGTTATTTTTCAAAGGGAGCATGCAAGGAGCTCACCTTACCTTGACCGATGTCAAGTATGTACCAGGACTGAAGAGAAACTTGGTGTCAATCGCGATGCTGGAAGACAGAGGCTATGATGTAGTCTTCAGAGACGAAAAGGTTTTCTTTAGACACATCATCACTAGATAGGTGAAGCAGATTGGTTCATGGGCCAAGAACCTGTATGCTCTTAAGGTTCAAGATGCATGCAAAGCCTTGAGCAGCAAGGCAACTAATGGAGACTTTGTGGTTGAGAGGGAGGGTATATTACCTCTCAACATGCAGAGCTAGAAGAAGTCTCAGACAATTGTGGAGGAGCCACGATTGGTGCAGCAGCTTCAGGAGGTTGTGGAGCAGCCACAACAAGGGAAGCGAGAGGAAATCGAGTAGAGACATCTACTCATGCAGAGACCTCCAATAGGGTGAAACTTCGAGCCAGGTGGGCTGAGGGATCACATGCAGCCATACCTCCAGGTAGGAGGTGGGGCAATATAGATTGATAGTCCCAAGGAGGAGGGGTAGGATCCTTGAGGTACCCAACCTCTTGGATGAGACCTTGCTACGGGAGCCCCGATGTGGAGTAGCAAGAACTGACTGATTGGTTAGAGATAGATGCGGATGGAGCAGCAGAGAGAGCGACAGTGCGGGGAATCCCAGGACAGCACATAGCATGCAGGCTGCAGCAATGCGAGAGGCACAAGTTTTTTGCACAGAGAGGTGTGCAATGGTGCGAGATGCATGAAGATGTTGCAGTAGCGCAGATGTCAGAGAGGGAGCACTTGTCAGCAGCAGGTAGAGCTTCAGCATCAGAGTATGTTCTAGCCCAACAGGGAGGTCAGTTGGGAGGTGCAGTGCGGATGCAATGCCGGGAGATAGAACCAGCAGCAGCACGGATGCAGTCAGAGATCAAGGTGACAGAGGCTAGAGCAGTCAGATACTGAAGAGCACAGAGATGCAGAGTTTTCAGTCGACAGAGGCAATAGCAGTCAGAGACTTTGATGATAGAGCAAGTGGACCGGCCAGATGTATTGCATGCAGAACATTCTAGAGTTACAGGATCGGGTTTGAGAGGAAGCCTCTCTTGTTGAGAGGGAGTGTTGAAAAGTGTGCAACAAGAAATGCTTGTTGAGAATGCAACAAGATGATGGAGCTTAGTGAAAAGGAGGCGCCTTCACTAAGTGGGCCCGGAGGCTATTTTTGGCGCAAGTCTATTTTTAGACTATGTCTATTTTTAGACATATGGATCATGTCTATGTGGATTGCAGGTTGCTGTTTATGGATGATTGATCAAGTTGAGAAAATAGATGGACTTCTATATTTGATGAAAGTGTGAGTGATCACAGTGTGAGTGATCAAGTCTATTTTTAGACTGGCTGTCAAAAATAGAAAAGTCAAATATTATTATCTCACAATAATATTTGGACTATAAACTTTGTCTTATTCTCTTGAAGCACTTCAGTTTGAGCTACGGATGTGGCACATGCATTGCATGAAGGAAATACGTGGTTCTTATGGGTTAGTTGAATATTTGCATGCATGACTTCAGTTAGAACTCAAGTGAGTTGAGTTTAGTGGACTGGAGGTGCAGTTGATGGAGTTGTGTTCAGTTTAGCTTTGTTAAACTGGTTGTATTTAGTCTAACTGGCGAATAGACTAGAGATGAGTTGGGTGAATTAGTTATTAATTAATTCACAAGTTATTAACTCATAATACAACTAATGAATACATCAGTTAACTCAGTTGCATGTCAGTGCATGTTCAGTTCAACAGGGACAGGTGGTAGAGAATCAGATTGCTATCAGTTGTGACTATAGTTGTGCACCAGATCTTGCAAAATCAAGGGATTGAGTATGCCAATGAGTTTTCCCACGTATTTGCCCACATTTTAGCTTATGCTCACGTCCACAAAGCATGAGTGACTATTTTGCAGGTGAAAAACGAGTTTGGTGAGCCATTCTCATCAGTTCTTGAGCAGTGGAGGCAGGCAAGCAGTGGAAGAGATTTGGAGATCAGATCTGAGCTGTATTGTGTGTAACAGAGGTGGAGATACTTGTGAGAAGTATTATGCTGTGTATTGTTACATGAATCAATCATTAATATACAGATAGTTGGGGTTTTTAGCGAGATGCTTTCCCCGGGATACATACTGTGTTAATGTGTGAATGCTTTTGATGTTTTATTGTTATTGATGCTGCTATATTGATGATCAACGTAGAGGAGCTTATGTATTGTGTATGTTTTCCGCAATAGTACATGATCAGGATAATCTCCATTGAATATGTGTTAAATTATTCAAAATTTCTACATTATATTCTTTCCATGACTTGCCCCAGGTGATGTTAGGATTTTCTAAGCACAACGAGGAGGCCGCATGGGGAGTGGAATCCCCCCCTTCCAGGGGGTTTGCATGGGGGCTACCTCCCCCCTGCACGGGGTCCAAGCAACGCCTCGAGAAAAAAAAATTATACAGACCCAAAATAGTTAGGCAGACACAAGGATGGTGGGAACAGCCACCCATGGTTTTGTGTATGGTTTTCATGCATGGTTTTGTGCATGATGGTTTTTTCCCATGGTATTTTGTAGATCTAGTCATGAGAACTACAATTATGTTCTAATCTAGGGTTTATGAATGCTTCGACGTGTATATAATGTATTGTAACGTTGAAAGGAATATAATGAAAAATCAATCTAGTTTCGGTTTGGGTTCCAGGAGAAAATATTTGTATATATTTTATGTTCTAACCAATGTATATTTTTATGTTTTAAGAATATGTTTGCAAGTAATTTATGTACACGGTTAAAACCTACATATGGTATAAGAGTGTTTTGGCTTCAAGGGGACACCTTTATGGCTGAGGGGTTTTCCTCGAGCCTGTGGTAGATCCTGTTACAGTGGGAGAATTGTGGGATCGATTCTTACAGTGAAAGAAGATGGAGAAAAGTGGAAAGATAGAGATCTGGAAATTCAATGGACAAAGTTTTGAATTTTGGAAGCTCAAGATGGAGGATCTATTGGTGGACAAAAAATAGCAGATCATTGTAGATCTAGGTACAACATTAATAGGAATGTTGACAGAAGACTGGGAAAAGTTAGATCGGAAGGCAAATAATACAATATGATTGTGTCTCTCAAATTCAATATTGTTGAGTATATCAAGGGAAGCTATGACAAAAGCTTTGTGAGACAGGTTAGGGACTTTGTATCAATCTGTGTCTCTAGTGAACGGATCGTTTCTCCAGAAAAAGTTGTATAAAATGAGGATGAAGGATGGAGGCTCGGTGATGGATCATATAAACACCTTCAATACTATGTTAAGTTAGTTGTTATCTGTTGATATTAAAATTTCATATGAAGATAAGTGCATCAGTTTGTTATGTGCTCTACCAGACTTGTGGGATAGTCTAGTTGTTGCTACATATAGCAATACAAATACCTTGAAGTTCGATGAAATAGTCTCATCCTTGTTGTCAGAGGAGACAAGACAAAAATATGGAGACCCAGAATGGTGATGCCTTATCTATAAGAGGACATTCCTAGAATAGAAGCAAAAATAAGTCCTCAAGTGTGAGATCTAAATCTAGAGCGAGATCTAAATCTCTAGGAAAACTTGTAAAGGTATGCTAGAACTGTGGAAAAGAAGGGCACTACAAAAAGGATTTCAAATATAAAATTCCTAAGAAAGGAAAGGGATCTAATGATTCTCCTTCTATAGAGGTGAAAACCACCTCAGATGAAGGTGGGGATGTATACTTGGCTTCTTCTTTAAGCACACATGTAGATCATGAGGCATGGTTGATTAACTCGGGTGCATCCTTTCACATGATTCCCCATATGGAGTGGTTTTGCAAGAATGAGAAATATGATGGTGGTGATGTCTTCCTAGGTGATGACAGGAACACCAAAATCATAGGACGCTGAAAATTCCAGCTGAAGTTGCAAGGTGGAAGGATTATAACACTTCTTGGTGTTCTGCATATTCTTGCATTGGCCAGAAATTTGATTTATGTAAGCAATATGGATGATGCAGGTGTCAAAAACAATGTTGGAGGAAGATGCCTGCAAAATGGTTCGGGGAGCTCTGGTATTGATGTGGGGAGTTGGGATTGGAACTTTGTATAATATTTTGGGTAGCACTATTATTGATAGGTGCAACAATTTATTGGTTCCTAAAAGTGGAGTAGAAAATGTAGTGGTCTCTGGAGAAACGCACATGTTGTGGCATAAAAGACTTGGACATGTTAGAGAGAAGGGCCTTTGAATACTGCATGGTAATGGTATAACAGAAGGCATGTCTAATTTCTCACTGGATTTTGATTTTTGTGAACATTTTGTATATGGGAAACAAAATCAAGTGAGTCTCCCCTCTTGTGCTAAGAGGGCGAAACATATATTAGTGCTTGTGCACAATGATGTATTTGGACCTGTGTCGGTTCCATCGCTGGGTAAGTTTTTGTATTGTGTCTCATTTATAGATGATTTCTTGAGGAATACATGGATATATTTCCTTAGTAAGAAATCTGATTTTTTTGATAGGTTTAAAGAATTTAAGGCTCTAGTGGAAAATCAGATAGAGAAGAAGATTAAGGTGTTAAGGATA
Organism: Pinus taeda; assembly: GCA_000404065.3. Taxonomy (NCBI): domain Eukaryota; kingdom Viridiplantae; phylum Streptophyta; class Pinopsida; order Pinales; family Pinaceae; genus Pinus; species Pinus taeda. Next base: position 114,220 of record APFE031208115.1, read on the forward strand.
GATAATGGTGGAGAGTTCTACAAGAAGGAATTCAAAGACTTATGTAAGAATTGTGGTATAGCATGGCAGAAGACTACTCCATACACACCTCATAAAAATGGAGTTGCAGGAAGAATGAACAAGATGCTGATGGAAAAGGTAAAAAGCATGCTTAATGGTGTTGGGTTAGGCAATAATTCTCGGCAGAGGTAGTGGATACTACATGTTACTTGTTTAATAGATCACCTTCATCAACGTTGTAGGATATAAATCCACATGAGGTATGGTCTAGTAAGAAACTTAGGGTATTTAGTTGTGATGCATATGTACATGTTCTAAAGGAGAAAAGAACCAAGTTGAATAGTAAATCTAAAAGGTGCATATTTGTTGTGTATAAGAATGGTTTGAAAGGTTATAAGCTTGGAACCCAGAAACAAGGAAGGTTGTGTATAGTCAAGATGTGTTGTTTAGAGAGGTGAAAGATGTTATTGAACATGAAGTCCTACCAATGGAAAAGGAACCAGAGAAGTTAGAGTTTGAACTGAAGGAGGAAGAATCGGACTCTACAATAGAACAAGAATCAAAAGAGGAAAAGCCACACACTCCAATTTTTAAGATATCAGTTCGAGAGAGAAGGAAGCCAGAGAGGTATAGTCTATTTGTTTTTTGTTTAAACTTTTCTTTATCTATTATTGATGATGATCCCAGAACTGTCAGGGAGGTTGTGGATTCATAGGATAACAAACTCTAGAAGGAGGCCATGGTTGAAGAAATGACATCTTTAAACAAAAAATAGGCTTTGGATATGGTGGAATTGTCGATTGGAAGGAAACCCATTGGTAGAAAATGGGTGTTTAAGAATAATATGAATTTCGAAGGCAAGGTGGAGAAATACAAAGCTTGGTTGGTAGAAAAAGGTTATTTCCAGGCGTTGGGAATTTATTTTGGTGATATTTTTTCTCTTGTTGCCAAGTTAGCTTCTATTATATTACTTTTATCTATTGTTGTTGCTTTTGATTTAGAGGTAGAACATATGGATGTGAAGTCAACATTTCTTCACAGGGATTTGGAAGAAGGGATCTACATTGATCTGGAATTGATCTAAGACAAACAATTAAGGTATTACAGACTCATGTGCATGGATGTGCCTATGTTATTTTATGCAATGGATCGATAAGATTGCAAAATACACAGGCACTGAAGTAGTTAGAGAAAACATAACAGGTAAACATATAAACAAAACAAGTTTAATAAGGAGTTCACCCAATACTCCTGGGATACATCTCACCAAGACAATTGGAGACCCACATGGTGATGTGCTAGTTCTTATGAACCCTTTCTCGAGCAGCTCCTGTACCTGCTTCTTGATTTCTGCATTTTCTAAAGCGGACAACCTGTACATTCCAATGTTAGGCAATGGAGCATCTTGTTGCAAATTAATATCATGTACTATTTCGTTTTTCGGTGGCAGACCTTTAGGTTCTTGAAATATTATATCATATTCTAAAACAACTTTTTCTAAACCAGCTTGCTTTTTAGCATTACAACGCTCAAATACATTTGTTTTATCAGGTTTCTTTTCCTTTACAACCATCAGTAAAAATTGTTTGCATGAATTTACAATTATTTTCATCTGCCCTAAGTTTATGAGAATATAATTATTTTTGAGTTTATGAGCTCTTACAATATATTTAATTCCATCTTTAACGAGTTGATACTTGTTTCCAGCTCTATAGAAAATAAATTTTCTATCATACTAGTAAGGAATTCCTAAAACAATTCCACATATATCCAAGGGAACAATATCTAACTCAACCTCATCTACAGATGTTGACCCAAAAGAAAACCTAAGTTTACATTGTCTAGTCACTTGTAGCTTCACTTTATCATATAACCAGCCTAATGGATATGGCTTCTTGTGAGGTGTGGTTAGTAATCCCAACTTCTTTACAATTGCTTTAGAAATTAAATTTACTTGTAAGCCACTATCAAACAAAGTATCAATCTTTTGATGCTTGGAAATAACTCTAATATGAAAAATCTCATGTCTTTTCCTCTCATTTTCTTCATTATCAGTGGATTGTGTAGAATTACTAGTAGATGCTTCAGAATTTTTACCTTTTATACCTGTGGCTATGATTGTTGTTTCATCCCCTAAGTCTGACCCCAAATCTTTCTGGATAGCTACAACATTCTTCTTCTTTTTGCCATCATACTTCTTGGGTTTCAGCTCCGGATGCAGAATCCAATAGTGTTCATCATCATGCCCATCCTTCTTGTAGTGAGTGCATGAAGATTTGGTCTTTTGTACAATATTTGTCTTCCTCTCTTTCCATTTCTGTTTTCTCTTTTCCTTGTTCTTATTTGCAATGGGTTTTGATGATCCCCCAACTTCTGGGTTCACATTCTTGCCTCTAGCTTCTAGATGTGTAGCTTGAACAGATACCTCATCTATGCTAGTGGGATTAAACATGAGAATGGTGTGCTTTAAATCGCTGTGTAGACCACCTATATACTTCAACAAAGTTTTAGGTGAGTCTAAAGAAATTCCTAGAATCAAAGCTCTTTTCCTAAATTCTTGGGTGTAGCCTTGTACACTTTTCCCTTTTAATTGTCGAAGAGTTTGCCAACTCATCATGGCTTGGTACATGTAAGCTAGTGGATAGAACTGTTTTTTAATTGCAGAAACAAATTCACTCTAGACAGAAAGAATTTTACCATGCTTCTTCATGTCAGCTTGTGTCCTGCCTTCCCACCATACCAAGGCAGTGCCTCCAAGGCGTAGGCTGGCCAGCTGAATCTTACTCTTGTCTGAATCAATGCTCTGCACCCTGCAATATACATTAATTTGTCTAATCCAATTATCCAACTTCTCTGCATTCAACTCTCCATCATATATCGGGAAATAAAATTTAACATCTAATTTAAATAAATATGCCTTCTTATTTTTATTTTTAGGACTATCAGGAGGTGTGGGAAGTTTTTCTTCTTTCCCTTCGCCTTTAGAGTGGTCATTGAGGAGAGATTCTTCTACTTCTTTATCTTGTTTTGAGTTTGATGAATCTTTATCTCTACCTTTCTTAAATTCTCTATACATTTCTTCTACCATGGTTCTCATGGTCAAGAAACTATCCATGAACTGGGAGTCTGATTCCAAGGGACTTTCTTCTGACATTTTCCTCTTAGGATAGACTCTTTCCAATTTATGGGTTAGCTTCAACCAACTCTCCTTCTCCTAATTTAAGCTTTGATCTAGTTATCATTCAATAAAAAAATCCAACACAAGCTTGTCTAACCTTAGTAACCTAGAGCTTTGAAACCACTTGATCTGGAATTGATCTAAGACAAACAATTAAGGTATTATAGACTCATGTGCATGGACGTGCCTATGTTATTTTATGCAACAGATCGATAAGATTGCGAAATACACAGGCACTGAAGTAGTTAGAGAAAACATAACAGGTAAACATATAAACACAACAAGTTTAATAAGGAGTTCACCCAATACTCCTAGGCTACGTCTCCTGGTCCAGCCTTTAGTGGTGGCCTCTCTATTTTGTTTTCTAAGAAGAGTTTTTATAACAGTGAGCTCAATTTGAGTCTCACATACATATATAAATCAGCAAGAATGTACTTGGATCCCCAAGTCTCTGGAGTACGCAGACTCTCTTTACTGATACTCGACCTCTCTTGGTCACAGTAGTATGAGCCCAATCTGAGACTCATACATGACAGACATATACAAAAGAGTTTGCTTGAACCTCTGAAGCCTTTTTTGGAGTACACAGACTCTCTAACTCTCTCTAGCTCTATCTTTAACTTTGGCTCGATGCTTCCTTTACTTCTGTAGGTCAGCTCGACGTCTTCCCTTTGCTCTTAGCTTTCTGCGTCTAACTAACTTGCTTCTCTCTCTATCAGTTCATGGCTTTAAAGCCAATCTGCTTTCTGACGGTTCGATTTCGTTTCTCGGCTTTTCGATTTCCCTGCCTCTATCCGTCTGAATCCTTCTGTTCTGCATAGTCATCACTATATAACGCCTCATAGGGAGGTGGCCACCTATTTCGTAATGAACTAAGTGTCAGTTCTCTTGGACATTTTCAAAACGACCATTTATTCTGTTAACTCCAAGAATGCTCGCGAAACACGACCTTCTGCCAACGTATCATCCACCTCGGACTTCAAATCTTATACAACTCTGCCCGTTTACCTCGTCAAATCCGGTCACCCATCGGAATGCATCTCCGCCATTGATCTGGAGCCTCCAGATCCAATGGTCATAGTCCATATTGGGCAGATAAGTAACATGACATTTACCCGTCCGATGTGAACGGTTTTCTCTCTCTTTTGTCCAACGTGTGGCACCCCTTGTGTGGCATCGGGTAGGACTCGGTTGAGACCGCTTACCACTCGAAGCCCTTCCGATATTCTATCAGTTTTTGTGGGACCCCACTTTTGACGGAATCGACACAATATCCGTTGCATTTTATAACTTTTCGGGTCTAGGCACTCAGGGCTTTTCCTTATTTGAAGGGTTTCCTTCTTTTGTTGCTATTCGCATATCAAAAACTACCCTCGTTTCTTAAATTGACCTTTGGTTTTTCTAATTTGTAGCAGTGCGCGTTACCATGGTCTGATGGTCTACACGCTTGACCGAGGGTCCTCATTGCTCTGCGTTGTTCACAAATTGCAACTGTTTCCAGGATATCTTTGATAAGCTTGATCTTTATAAGACTTTGAAACTTTGGCATGATTTTTAAAGAGTTCATGAAAACTTAGAGAATGTTCTAGGATCCAATTCGGATCATACATGAAGCAACCAGAAAGGCTTTGCGGTGAAGGGTAAGAAAGAATTGGTATGCAAGTTAAAAAAATTCTCTGTACAGGTTAAAATAGTCACCAAGGACGTGGTATCAAAAATTTGATACATATATATGGGGACTTGGCTTCACAAGGAGAAAAGCGGGTCACCATGTGTATTTTAAAATAATTGGCGATCATGTTATATATTTGGTCTTGTATGTGGATGATATGTTGCTGATTGGAAATGACAAAGAAATTATCCAGGATTTGAAGACCCAATTTTCCTCTAAATTTGACATGAAGGATCTTGGTGCTGCAAACTATATTTTGGGCATGGAAATTAAACAAGATCAGGAAAAGAGGAAGCTCTGGTTAAACTAGAGGAAGTATGTTGAGATAATATTGCAGAGGTTTAATATGTAAGATAGTAAACCAGTGAAGGTTCCTATTCTTTTAGGTGTAAAGCTATCTATTGAAAAATGTCCCAAGACACAGGAAAAGGAAGAGGACATGTCCCGTGTTCCATATGTAAGTGCATTTGGTACCTTGATGTATGCATTGGACAAAAAAGAAGTAGGTTTTCAGGTATTTGCATGGCACTGGTGATTATGGTTTGTGCTACCAAGGAAGACCAAGATTAGATAGAGTGTTGGAAATGTATGTATTTTTTGATGTAGATTGGGCTGTAGATGTGGATCAGACAAGATCTACAAGTGGGTATGTGTTTAACATAGTTGGAGGAGAAGTCAGTTGGATGAGCAAGAGATAGTTTGTAGTGGAAAATTCAACTACAGAGGTTGAATACATGGCAACCACTCATGGAATCAAGGAAGAAATTTGGTTGCATAGTTTCTGCTCAAGCATGGGGTTGGTACAATGAGCTATACAAATAGATTATGACAACCAAAGTTTAATTTTCTTGGCAAAGAACCCTACTTATCATTCAAAAACAAAGTACATTGATGTTCAGTATCACTTTGTGAGGGATATGGTTGAAGGAAAAATGGTGTTGCTAGTAAAGGTGGACACTTTGAAGAATGTTGCAGACACATCAACAAAGTCTCTGAGGACTGAGAAGTTTCCTTGGTGTTGAGAAACAATGGGAATTGTAGCTCGGGACCAATGACTTTGCACTCCTGCAACTCATTGTGTGGAAAGAAAATAACAAGTGGGATAATGTTGGGTATGTGTTATATTCATTCCACGACTAGCCCCAGGCGCAGATCCAAGGATGGTGGGCAGACCTACCCATGGTTTTGTGCATGGTTTTCGTGCATGGTTTTGGGTATGATGGTTTTTTTATTATGGTATTTTTCAGATCCAATCAAGGGAACTACGACTATGTTCTAATCTAGGGTTAATGGATTAGGGTTTATGAATGCTTCAACATGTATATAATGTATTGTAACATTGAAAGTAATTTAATGAAAAATCAATCTGGTTTTCCTGGTTTGGGTTCTAGGAGAAAATCTCGGTGTATAATTTATGTTCTTGCCATTGCATATTTTTTTCTTTTAAGAATGTAGTTTTTAGGTAATTTATGTACAGGGTTAAAACCTACACATGTCAATGTTTTTCTCTTCTTCCCAACCTTATGAGGTTTCTCTCTGATGTTTTAATTATTACAATCTTTTATATCTCCAGAGGTCGATTCATGTTACAACAACCCTTGCATGTAGGACAGGTTTTATAGTAACATTGTGTTTAGCTTTTCTCATTCTTCTTGTTTTCTTAAAAGTCTTTCATTATTTGCTTTGCAACTCTTTAATTAAGCTCTGAAGCTCCCGAGGGTATCGATTCAACTAGAGAAATCTTTCTCTTCTTGCTCAGAATGGATTTGGTCCATATTATGTAGTACCATACCATTGTCCATTCCTCTATTTCTTGTTGCAATTGTGTCTTCTTATGTGTTGTCACACACGCATAGTTGTTAGTTGCATCAAGCATAAATATATTAACTCATTACCCTAACACACCAACACTAAGCATGATGATCTAAGGCATGTCGACATGATGTTGCTCATAAATCTAAAACCCATGTTAGTTATGTAATGAAAGACATGTAAGCGTTGAATTAAGGTTAGTAGTCCCATTGGTTGTAAATACAAGGGAAAATTAACATATGCAATAATTAGACTGTTGTATTAAATTTTCATGTGAGCCTCTTTAAGTTTAGTGTTGAACCTAAGCTCTGACAATACCACTATGTATTAGAGCTTTTAAATTTATGTTTCAAGGCCCATCCAATGCAAGTGTTAAATCTAGGTTCTTATACCATTCTGTCACATACCCTGTTCTCTTAATGACTTAAGAGATTATGGGGTACCCAGAATTTTCTTTTTCTTTTAACTAGCTTAATATTCAAGTTTGATACCACTTTATAATAGCCTCTCTCACCCCCTTGTACTATCTCAGGTAGTGAAAGGTGTTAGTTATTGAATTGACCTAACCTCCAAGCTCTGTTATGAAAATGGGGTCACAAATATTTGACTTTTCCAATGGCATTAAAAATCAAAACAAATGTCACCATTTCATTCAGATCATCAAGATCTTTCCAAAGATATAAATTTTATCTCAATCTGACTCTCGGATTGAGAGTTACATTGTTCTAAAGTTTAGCCATTCATAGTAGGCCATATCAGCATTGGACTGCCACGTGGCATCCAAGTGTGATCCACATGGAACTGCCATGTCAACAAAAAGGGGTTCACCTCTTCTTAGTAATTTCCTAGCATCCATGTGGTCATTGCCATGTCATCTCAAGAATAGGGCCCATAAGGTCATTCCCCTATGTATTTTTGGGGTGTTATCCATTATAGACATTTTGGGATCAATTCTTGATCTAGTTAATATCCATAGGCCACATCACATCGGATTAGAAATTCCCTTGTTGGCATTCCCATTTCATTTTATAAAGACACAATGGTTGTGGTGGTGGGAAGTGGTCCAAAAATAGGGTTCCTCCTTGGAACCATGGTCAAGTCACCCTGCTCCCTGTCAGTCGCCCGCCTTCATAAGAGTATACAATGAAAATTTCCCTGATGGTGAGTGGTGGGAAATGTTAAGATTCCAAATGGCACCTACCACATTTATCCACTGTGGGTCCCATCGAGTCCTCCATTTTGGAGTTTTGCCGGGCTCCTTCATTATATACATTTCTATTCCATATCAGATCTCGATGTGGTACATATATCCATGTCATTCCACTCTAAATTCGTACCTCCTTTAGCGTATAAATTCCAAGATCAAGTGGTGGGTGGTGAGCGGTGGTTCCCACGTCATTTTGCTCAGATATAATACCACTCCCAATGTATCAGTTTCAAGATCAGGCAATTGGCAGTGAGTAGTGTTTCCCACGTCATGTCGCTTGGATGTAATACTGCCCGCAATGCATAAGTTTCAAGGTTAGGCAGTGGGCGATAAGTAGTGGTGCCCACATATGGCACTGTGAGATCAACATTGTGCAAGGCCTACCAAGTCCTATCTTAGGTTATTTGAGTTATTTCTATGTAATTCTCATTTATGGGTTGAAGTTTGATCAATCAAAATTTTGGTCATGTGCATGGTTATGAATGCATGAATGATTTTTTAATGTCCATGAGACTAAAAATAGTCTATGGGACTACCAACCTCCCTATTTTTTTCCTTTTGCAATTCAATCCTTTTCTTACTCAAATTGATAATGAGATGACCCAACGTTATAACAGTGCCCTTGTTGAAAAGACAATGCCAAGGAATTGATGTTAACATATGACCATAACCATCCTTGATGTCTCTGAAAGCATCACATTCCAAAATGAAATTATTTTCCGATTCAACTGCCTAGAAGTGCAAAAAGTACACAATCGTTCTTCCCAAGCTTCTTTAGGTCTCTTCCACCATCCCGTTTCACAACGAAGTTGATGTGAATTAGTTCTTAATTGAGCAATAAGAATATTTTCTTGCCACGGAATGTTGGCTCCAATGTACTCTTTTTGTTGGAGATCACAAGTGGGGCTGAATTCTTGAACATAGTACTTCTTCTTCTACCCAAGTATTTTCCCCATATACACTTACGAAACTTCTCCATAACAAAATTATTTAACTCCTCGCTATTTGTGGGACATGCAATGAGGTAAATATTCCATTTTTTCCTCCATTTGTTCTTTTGTCTCATCCATGATATATTTCTTTCACTTGTGCCTTCATTGAAGATAAATTTCAGCCATATACCTACTCCCATTTTCTCAATTCTTTTTAGAGACCTTATAAGACACACCATAGCAATTGCTTCGATGGGAGCTGCTCCTATTTCACTCAACATTATCTCATAAGGATAACACATAAAACCTGTAAATCCTAGATCCCAGATTTCTCCAATGCTCAATGAGACTAGAAAAACTGGGACACAAGGGAGTTGCTCTACAGTTTTTTGTGTTAGCCCAAAAACCAATTTTTTCTGAAGGAAATAGTCAAGGCCTAATCAATGGCCTCCAATAGGAAAATCAAACTTGTGATTCAGGATTCCAAGGATTATGATTTGCATTTTATTAATATATGGGATTTTAAGAGGGGCTATTAAAGGTCATCATCCTATCATTCAACAACAAGGAAATACTACAGAGGTTTACTATTATCAACTAGTTTCAGAGGGTATGATCAAGACATACTACTATGTAGGCACTTGACTACAAAATAATTCATAATCCATAAGTAGGGTAGAAGCTCCACAGTACTACCAATCATTGAAACCTTTGTATTAAATATAACTAGTGTTATCACTCAGGTTGTTCCCCAAAACTTGTGAAAAAAGGGAATACGGCCGAGGTAACCACTAACCAGTCTTTTAGATGCAATTTCTAGCCAAACTGCATCCAGAGAGGGCTCTCTCTGTATGTTTTAACTTTGTTTATTCTAATTTTTATGCTAGTTATGATGTGCAGAGTTTTGTAACAAATGGGTTTGGATGGTGATTTCAAGCAGAGGTAGGATGTAGGTCTGATAAGGTTAATTCCATTGGGCAATGGAGTCTATGAAAGTGGATTGCTGAGGGTGTGTCTGTGATGATAGGCAATACTACAGAGCAATATAATCAGTTTGGAACAATATCAAAGCCAGTGATGGATGGGATGTAGTCCAGGGGGTAAAGGGCAGTCAAGAATCCTTTATCCTAGTGGCAGGGGGAAAGTGCTTGAATACTTTCAAGGAGCAGTGAAGAATTCCTTGACAATGTTCAAAATGAGGGAATTAGTAGAGATAGAAGCATTCAAGGATTTCTATTCAAGATAATTGTGAAGAAAACATAGATAACAGCAGGAATTGAACACAGAGTGTATTTAAACAAGTTCTGGGCTATTCTTTTTCCCCGTTGTTAAGATTATGAAACATATATGAGATTTGTAAACATAGAAAACACAAAACATAGTTAGAATAACTTATTGAGCCAAACAAAGACACAGGAATTCTGTAGCAGAGTCCAACATCATCACATCCACAGTCAGAAGGTCGAATAACAATGCATTTCAACGCCCTTTGTATTAATCAATATCAGAGTTACAGCGCAGCTCAAAATGGAAGAGTCACCAACCCCGAATACATTCTTTGGGGGGGTATTTATACAAAAGAGAGTTTACAAAATATATTAACGATAAGATAAAGAGCAATAACTTCCTTAAGCTACTTTGTCAGAGAAATAAAGGCAAAAATGAAGGCAGGAGTTATTGTAGCTGTGCTGGCTGCTTTACTGACAAGATATTTTAGACTTTTTCACCCTGGAATTTGGCTGGCAGTTATGTCTTTGCTTTGATTTCCTGCATTGCTGTCCTGATCTGTTACCTACTCTGGATTCATCTTTAATGTGTCCTGATCCTGGCCTGAGCTCCTTCATTTATATCTGCCATGTGTCTTTCCCTTTGACTAGATGTACATAAGTAAAAAGGATCTGAATTTACTTAGGGAAAACTTCCAGCATACTTTGCCACCAGTGTTCTGTGGGCAATTGATGTCTTTGTATCTTTATTAGTATCTCATCAGCTTCAGTATATCTGTAAAAATTGGGCTTGACTTCAAACAGATGATTTATTTCATGTTCTATGAAAAATAATCCTTCCAATTTGTCATACAAGCTTTGTCTAGAAGGAGGTCCTGTGTTTTCTGAGCTGCTGGATGATGCAGTGGTCTGATTTGTCACATACATGTTCACCTGATGAGCATACTGCTGATGTGATAACCGTTTTTTATTGCTTGTTACTAGACTCGGTAGACCCCTTTGCTGTAAGTTTGTCAATTTCTCTATGAAGGTATTAATATCCATCTGCATCTCCTGACACCTTCTTTCCAAAGTCTGTATAAGAGTTCTCATTGTTGGCACCTTATTTATTTTCAAAATGGTGCCTATCCTGTCATTGATCTCTAAAGCTGCCAATTGTTCCTTGGTATTGGTGTTCAAAAAATGGATGAGTGCATTGGCCTGATCAAGCATATTTCCTAATGATGCCCAGGCCCTTTGTATTTATTCTTGTGCCCTGCCTATTAATTCCATTTGCTCATACATTGTCTGAATTTATCTCCATTGGTCAGTAATGGACTGTCCAATCTTAGTCCACAAAATCATTTTGATATCTGCCAAAGGTTTATGTAAGGTGAGATCCTTTTCCAGTGTTTTCACCTTGTTCTTCAGGGCCTTCACTTCTCTGGTCTTCTATGCTACTGTTATTTTTGATTTGTCATAGCTCACTTCTAGCTTGGCTAGTTTTTCTTTTGTCTCTATGAGCTCTGACATTTGAGCTTTTAGCTCTTTCACTGCCTTCATCATTTCCTCCATTTTCATGTTGGGCTCAGGCTCTGTTGTTGTTGCTGCTGTAGCATCTGTGGTCGCTATACCTGTTGCCAATGGTGGCTTAGTGGGAGGAATTTCTGCTATGTCTGTGGAGGGAGCATAGATAATTGTTGGAGCTGTTTGGGGTGGCTGGGATGTTGACTCTCCCTGCTTAGTTTGCAATGCTTTCTCCAGATCTTACTCTGTCTGTATCAGCCTTTGGTTCATTCTCATTAATAAATCCATGACATCCTCTTTTGCCTTTTCTTGTGCTAGCTCTGCTGTTTGGGGATGCATGGTGACAGGTAGCTTCAACTGCTTCCTAAGGGCAGCAATATCTTCCTCCTTCTTTTTTATCAATGCTTTGGTGGCCTTGGCATCCTTGGGATCATGTCCCAACTCAACAATTATTTCCTCCAGAGTCTTTATTCGGTTGTCTTTGGCTAGGGAAGAGATCTTCTCTAAGTCCAATTGATCAGATGTGTTACTCAATGACTCTTTTAATTGGTGGGACAACATTGCTTTGTCTGCCAATGTGGCATAGACCATTTCACCTGTTTGTTTGTGTAATTCAATTTGATCCATTGGGTGAATGTCCTTGGCAAGGACCTCTAGATTGGTCCTTATGTAGTCAGCTGCAGACTGGGGCTGCTGAACTTTGGCCTTGAAATGACTTAAAATCATTTTTTCCTCCTTGATGTCATAGGCTGCCATTAGTCTATGCTGTTTGGAGGGTGTCATCTTAAGAAACTGGTCATACAACTGAGTTCTTAATGACTCATTTTGAGCCTTAATCTCCTTGAATGACTGCTTGATGTCTGATGGTTTCTTTGCTTGTGACCTTGAGGAGGAGACTTCCATTCCATGTTGTCTCCCTCCTTCTTGTTTGTGAGAGCTAACAGAAGTCTGTTGGCTAATGGCTCTCTCTCCTCTTGGGCTTTCAGTAATGTCTTCCACAGTGTCCTCTTCAGGAGGATCTACCCTTTGCCTCTTGGCCTCCTGCTAACATGTTGACCCACTTCCAGGTGTGGTCTCTTCTCGGTCCCTTTTCTTGCTTCTCTCCTCAAGAAGAGGAGTCTGCAGTGCTGGTACCTCTGGTGCTTGTGTTTGTAATGAAGGGGCTTGCCCTTGGCTGTATTCCTTTGAGGTAGTAGGCTGCTCTTTCATGATTTCTTGTTCTAGCACTACCAACTCCTTGCCCTTTGCTGTCCCTATTGCTGGTGTAGTCCTTTCCTGGGAAACCTGTTGTGCAGTTGTGGCAGTTGATGAGCTCTCCCTAGTTGGCTGTGGCTTTTTGAAAGACACCTACCCAAAAGATTCCAAGTCAAGAGTTTTTTCCAAATCTTTCATGGTTTGTTCCATTTTTTCTTCCTCAATTAACTCTTCAACTAGGGTGCCCTCCGACCACTCATCTTGGTTGGCATACTTTTCTATGTCAGCTACAGTGTTCATAGGATGCTAGCCTATATTTTATCCTTCTTGCATTGATGAAGCCATATGGGTCGCTTCTCTTGAGTCTGAGTGTTTGACACAATAGCTCATCAACATCCTTCCATCCCTCTTTCTTGTTCATAACAAAGTGGCCTAATTGGTCTCTGAGTTTCAGTCGGGCCTTTTTCTTTGTGCTATGGAAGTGGCTCAGATCTGAGTTGATGAATTGCTTGAAATATTCCAAGGCAAAGAGTCTCATTGGCACATATCTGGGCAGCCTGTAGGGGCACAACTCACAGCCATATATCCTGAGAATAGTGTGATTCTGGTAGAAATACCAGTCACCTATTTTATAGTTCTTGGAGAGCTGTAGTATTCTTTGCATATCATGTGTCGGTCTGGGAGGAGGAGTTCTCATCAAGAGGCAAGAGACAGGGTACACAAATAGATCAACAAACTCACAATAAGAGTAGGGAGAGCTGCGTACATCATGAAAGATTGGGGTCCAAAAAATAACAGACCTCCTCTCCCCTTTGTGGTCCAATTTTCTAATGGGGAATTGGAAGATATATGGCTGGAAATATAAAAATAGATGATATATATAAGAAGAATATTTGAAGATTCCCTCCCTGTCCAGCCTCAACAATTGGTCATGCATCTTATTGGCAATAAACTTGGCATAATTGTACTTGACAGCAGGGGGCTGCCTTGGGGTAAAAATAGACAGCATAACCAGTATGGTTTCATCAATGTGCTCACTTGTCTTGAACCCTAACACAAAAGATATCATATCAACCACTAACCTACCCATTTCAGTGAAGCAGGTATAGTGAAAAGGAGGTGGCTGCTTGGGCTGGCTATCTGCCCTCATGAACACTTTGGCAATTCTGGCTATTTCTGAGCTGGAGAGTTTGGGACCTTCATCCAGCAAGTACTTCATGGTAAGAGGAAACTGGAGGTGTGTTGGTTTAAAGTTCAACATCTGGTTGATAGAGTCAGGAGTGATATAGAAAAGAGTAGTCCCATATGGACTTTTAACTGCTCTATTTGTTGGCTCATAGTTCTCAAAATAGAAGTAGATGATCTCAAGGAAGATTTTCACAGAGGGGAGGTAGTATCTGGGCAAGTTTGATTTCCAAATACCACATACATCATCTTGATTCAAGTAACTATTTCTGAGCTCACAGACTTCTTGAAGATGGTTTTGGAAACCTACAAGGTCTTGGATTAGGTAATCTTTGTCAACCAAGGGCAAATGTTCTAACTCTTTGTGGGGTGCATTGACAGGGGTGATGTTTAAGGCCACTAGACCTTCCATGGATTAGCTCTATTTCTTTTAGAATTGGAACCTCTGGCTCTGTGCAGGTAAAAATGAGCAGGACGATGGCTTTAAGGATTTCCCCGGGATTTTCACAGTTAGAACTGGTTTTTTGGCCTGAATTCGGTTCTGTGGAGTGATGTCAACTAGAGAAGCAGGAGCAGTGGGCTTTTTTGGCACAGTGGACTTCAATTATGGGCAAAGATGGTCTGGGAGGTTCTTTGGGGAGTTTATGGGGCCGGACGAGCTCAATTTTAGATGACTGTGTGGATTTTCAGTGAATTTGGCATCTCAGAGTCTTATGGAGGATTTGTGGACAGCAACACAGTGTTTTCTCCTTTAAATTGTGGATGTTGGTGCTAATTTTATAGAGAAACTAATGGAAAACAGGGTCGGGAGCGAATTGCTGGTAAATACCTATTTTCTCGGTGAAATGGGCGACTTGTAGGCGACCAGGTGGGTCGAGGGGTCGAGTTGGGCACTGTGCTTGCTGGTTGGCGGATTTGAGCGGTCGAAAATGGTGTTTACGAAGTAATTTGCATGTACAGGTGTGTGTAGGAAACAAACAACGAATGGTGAAAAAACAACACTTTTACCCTTTTTACCCGCAAAATTTGACTTTGGCGGGTTATGGGCGCTTTTTTGGGATGACGTCAGCATGACGTCATTTTTGTCGTTTAGTGGGTACGGACGCTGACATGGCAGATGACATGGCAGGTGACATCATCAAGTGACGTGAGCATGACGTCAGTAGAGAGGGGGCAAGTGATAAGCGGTAATATCGCAATGTTTTTGGGGGAAAGTGGTTTTGGGGAAGGGGGCTCCAAACACATCGAGCGCTTGACACGCGTCCTCGGTACGGCGGAAATACCACCCATCCCCCGGACGCTATTGTTTAGCAGGTTGGGGCTGCCGAAATCATCGACTACCGTTGGATCTGGGAGCAGAGATCGGACGGCTGGCGGGCGATAGAGCTGGTGGGTCTTTAATAGTGGCGGACCCACGTTAATTTTTATGTTTTTTAATGTTTTTTCTATGTATCTGCGGACTTAGAAAAAGTGGGTTTTTCGGGCAAAAAATGCGGTTTTAGGCTATTTATTTAGCCAAAGGCTATATAAATCCCGATGGGTATGTGGAGGGTTGTTATTGACCCCTGGTGGGCCAATGACTCCCTAAAACAAATTAACATATGGCTATAGTTAGCCAAGGGTGGGGGTACTTATTTTTTGGGGTTTTCCATGTATTTATATACTAAGGAGGGGGAAGCTATACATAGGAGTTATATAATAAGGTTAGTAGGTTAATATGATTGTGGGGGATGGGTTTGTATGGCTTAGGCTAAGTTTTATAAAGTGAAAACTTAGGCCAAGGGGAGAGGAAAGGATGACAAATGGTGAAGCTTTAGGGAACTTTGGCAAGATAAAATAAAGACTTTTTACACAAGAAATGTGGCTTGTTTTGCCTAGGTAAAACATCGTCTTACTTAGTTTTGCCATGGAATGAAGTGGGCTAAAGGGGCTAAAGGTAATGAGCAGATCTCTTTATACTTTGGGGGGAATGTTAGTAAGTGTTTCTTGGGAAGATGGGGAGGGGAATTAGTCATGCTCCATTTGATTTGTAGCCACCTTGCCATGGTACCTCATGATTTTATGAGATGGCAAGTCATTCTAGAAGAGAAAATTGCTCACAAACCATGCCTTTGTACCCTCAAAACTGCCTACCCAACCTAGTATACCTAGCATTTTTTCTTCATTCTCAATGGGTGCACTTGAACTGGCAAACCCTGATTCTTCTCTTTTCTTTTGGCTACCCTCCTATCTAAGTCTACCCTTATTTCTTCCAGGGCTCAGATTAAGCTGTTGAGACCCTTTGCTTCTCTGCCTAACTATTGGCCTGCCAAGCTTAAACTGTTTGTGCAAACCTCCATTCTCTATTCTTAGACAAGTGAAATTCAAACATGATCTAGCCAGGATTAAGTTGTCTAGCTAATCATCAATTGTGGCAAGAGTTAACCACCTATTCATAGTGAAGATTGATCAACATATGGAACCTTTGCAGTATAAAAAGGATGAACATATTTGGCACTTCCCCAGTCAATCATGAAAAATGAAACCTATTGATATAGGGAGCTAACAACTAGTAGTGAATGGCATCACATATTTCAAGCCTCTACTCATAAATATGTAAGATTACATTTAAAATTATAACAAAACAAGGTCTTCATTTCCTGAGATCCAAGTATGCACAATTAGATACCTATATGAGTGAATTTAGATGTGAGTCTACATTTAGATTCAATAATAGAACAAGGTTGTCATAGCATGAGATTCAAGTATGCATAATTAAATACTTATCTAAGTGAATTTAAATGGTTGATAGTGAATTGAGGACTTCAACTCTCCACCCAACCATAGGAATCTACACTACAATCTTTCTTGTAGTTGACCACCCCCGAGACAGATCAAAATTTTGAGGGGGTGCTTATTCAAAGGAATCACATCAAAGGCTGCTCATACACTTCAGAGTTGGATTCCACTATCCAAGTGACCTATCTATTACCCTTTGGTAGTAAGAACCATAACAAATCCCTCACTCCTTCGAGCTCAATCACAAGGCCTCAACCCAAGGTCCATATCAATTAAGTCTATTAATTTGGCTCTAGGAGCCCTTGCTCTTTCTCTGTGCAAATTTTTACTAGCTCTCCCTTTTCTCTTCAGCAAATTCTCTATTTCTCCATCGACTACCTAAGAAATATTTTTCATACCCTTTACATTGACACATAATTGCTTCTTCTCTCCCCAAAGGCTCGATGCCTCCTTTTCCTTTGTTATTTCTCTCCTTGTGTTCCTCGAAGATGTCTCCTTCCATTCCATCATGTTGCAAAATTCAAGAAAATGTGTTCTTTTCCCTTGTCTAATCACACATTTTCATCTATTAGGTGGTGGTTTGGTTCATTACGCCACCTCTTACCTCTTCAAGTGAGGGCATTGTCTCCAATTCTCCACTCTTGTCTTCCCATACTTCAATTCCATTTTTTTTTGGTCCACGAGGAGGAACATGGATGGTGCCATCGTTCACCCCATGCTACCCACTTTGAAATTTTTAATGCCCATCAGCGTAGTTTGGTATTTGGTCAAGGAAATATTAAGGATATTAAATGTTGTCGGCATGATTCTATCTAGCAGGAATACAACATGCACACCACAAGTAACCAACAAGCACAGAAAAGTTAACCCCCTCAAAGCATGTGTCCCTCCATTCAGGCCAACTAATTAAAATACACATTTAATTTATTTTATTTTTACACATAATGTCTCAGCCATCCATGGTCTCCATGTTGGCATTACACAGTCAAAATTTTGGTGTTACAAAAACAAGGTAATTTGAGGGATGTTACATTAAAAAACAACAATTTTCTCCCTAGGGACTTAGACTGATACAAAGTCATTAATTTGTTCCACAATTCCCTCATTACAGGTTCTTTTGAAACATTTGGTAATATTGAATATGAGAGACACAACTGTATTATGCTATTTTCCTTTTGATCCAACTCAGTGAAGTTTTCTATCGACGTCCATATTGGTTCAATACCCAAATCTACAACCATCCACTAATCTTTGTCCACCAAAATATCTTCCATTTTGATCTTCCACAACTCAAAAATTTCCCATTAATTTTTTCAATCTCTATCTTTGAACTATTGGCCATTTATTTTCACCACAAGGATTGATTTTGCAGATCTCCCATTGCAAAAGGTTATACCACAGGCCCAAGCAAAACCCCTTAGCCACAAAAGCATCCCCCTAAATCCTAAATTGCTTGGATACCAAATGTATATTTTAACCTTATACAATTAATTATCACAAACATATTCCCAATAAAATAGAAAATATGTAATGGCAAAAACACACATTAACATAACGATTTTACCGTGAAACTCAAACTAAATCCATTCATAAATTAATTGTATCTTTTTGGTTTCCTAGTTTCTAATAAAACTCACACACACACACACACACACACACACACACACATATCCCACACCATTCATAGATTGATAATCCATTTACGTTGGATTAGAATACAACTGCAGTTACTTAATCGAAACTATAAAGCCATGGGCTAAAGCACCATGTGCCGGAAATTGCCAAAAATAAGCGAAAAAACAACCCAATTTTTTTCAAGGACGTTTCGTACGAACCCCCATGTAAGAGGGTCCCACCCCCACCTCACCCAACACAATATGCAACACATGGAGGTAGTCGTGCAAATAATATAACACATACCCAACAAAGAATTCCAAGGTATAAAATCCATTTTTACATTCAGAAATGTAATTTAAGCTACACAACATTATGATCTCACCAAAAGTCATATCATTAGATTCCAACAAGAAAATCCAAAAATTAACCTTATTGGACATACAAAAATGTCCCAGGGTGTAGTAAAATATTTTTATATGTGCATTCTCCAAATATGATTCAACTTATTTTTTGTCCCAACACTTGTGTCCTTATTACATGAGTAGGAGGGTTAAATATTCTCATTACTTCTTCCCTCCTCATTCTCACATGAAAAAAGATACCATCAAAAGGTATCATGACAAGTTTCCAAGGGTGTAAGGGCACCAAGATTTTCAAGTGTTTTCTACAAGTCAAATTCACGATGATTCACTCATGTGAGTTCAAGACCTAAAGTAAAATAGACCTAAAATAAAAGAACTATTTTACAAGTGATAATTATTAAAATTTCTAAAATTACATTAATCTTGCTTGTGGAATGACAAAACAACCTTAATCACTCAAGAAATAAACATCAAATTTTCAAAATTTCAAACGTAAGTAACCAACATTCAAATTTCAAATTTTCAAATAAGGTAAAGTTGACCTATAATTCACTCAAATAATTAACATTCGAATTTATTTAAAAAATAAAAATAAAAATTATTATAAAATATTTTAGGTCCATCTTAACTATGGATCCATCAAGTGTCCAGAGGCATCAAATTTATTGAGGTATAAATATGTTTTTGAATGCAAAACTTCAAGAAATGTTTACAACTCGAGAGATTTGATCCCTCTCGACACTTGATAGATCCAAGGTTAATCTAGATCTCAAATGATTTCTATTCAACTGCAGGGTGTTATAATGTTCTTTCAATGTTAAACAAATAATATTTGTTTCATTTTATTTTTCTGATGTTACTATTTAATAAATAAATTCTAACGTTGTAATACTTTATTCTTGAAATTTTTTCGTCTTCTTTTAGTTGTAATAAATGGAATGCCCACTAGAGTAAAAGAGATTTGAACTTTTAATTTATATTTACTTAACCTCAAATCCCATGATTATGAAAAATAAATTCTTGAAGATATATTTTCTTGCTAATAGCAAGAGTTTAACCTTTTCAATTGTTCTCTTTCATGTGACTAATTGTTCACAACAAAAAGACTACCTTGGAAATGATATTGATGAATATTCTAGCACCATTAGTTTCTTAATCTTTGAATATCCCTTGCCACATAATGCATAAGCTAGAAAGAAACCCTAAAATAATTAACATATATATTGTAGGCATAAGATAATTACTTGAAGAGATAGGGTTATGACGCGCTTTCTTAGTTGCAAAGAAGATAAAAATTCATAATTTGAAAAGAATCCTGAAGAGAGTTAACACGTGTAATGTAGATGTAAGATACATACTAGAAGTGTTGGAGTACTCAAAGGCTCGTGTTTCTATGTAGAGTTATATTTCAGTCCTCTGCAATTAATAGTTTTCCATTTCATGAGTTCACTTGTGATCCTTGATCTTTGCGTGAAGGCCTTTTGTGTCATCAAATATTGAGAAATCTTCTTCGCATGATCATGCTCTACCAAACAAATTGATTTAATATATGTGCACATGAGCTAGCTTTTTTTGTTAATTAATTGAGCTAATTTTTTTATTACTATTTTTTAATGTAATGTTATCTAACACTAACATGACAACATATCCCTCATACCAGGCTATAGAGCACCTCTCAACACAAAAAATAAATCACTCAAGTAATTAACATTAAAATTTAAAGAAAGAAAAAGGTTAAATTTAAATTTATTTTAAAAAACAAAACTAATCAATACAGAAAGTTTCCATAAATATTATTTAATAATGGAACTATAGACTAGTGCCATAAATATTGGTAAAATATTCAAAAAAACTACAAGTACTCCTTTCACAGTGCTTCACCGTGTTTCTATATGGTATCTTTAAGATCATAGTAAATCCCTTGGACCTTTATCTTTCTATCCAATATGTACACAGATTGGATTCCAAAACCGTGATTTTTCAATGTCAACAATTTGAAGTTGTATGAGACAACTAAAAATAGGGAAAATAACCTACAAATAAAAATATCCCATGTAAAAAATAAATCAAAAGAATCAAAGATGAAATTGCAAGTGGAGTTCTTTGCATGAATATTAATAAGGAAATAGTAGAAAACTTGGAGAGAGAGAGAAAAAAAACCTTTTGAACTGGATATTTAGCACATAATTCAAAGGAATTTTCCATGATGTAGATAAGGGATGTTACAAAACTGTTGTATTTTAGTGCAAAGACTAACTATCAATTTATCAAGGAAAACTATCCATAATGCATATGCATCTTAGTAACTTACTCTTTTACAACAAGAAGTTTGATGGTCCGGAGGAAGTTTGAGTGTCCAATCTTTGAGTTAAGTGCATTAGAAAACAAAAGCTCCACTAACCATTTTGACTTTACAATTTTACCTATGAATGACAATGTTGTTTTAGCAATTGGTTATAACACTTAACAATTAGTGTAGACTTATAGGTTTTCCTACTATAGCTTTACTGCTAGCTCTAGAAAAGGCTTGGATTTCGATCTTTAAAAGTTTTGAAATTTCACATCATGTTAGATAAGGATAGATTTTCGACTAGAAATATGACACCGCACATGAAATGAATCGAAGGTGTAAGGAAGGAAAATTAATTATAGATAAAAGATTTAGCATATTAGAATAGAATTGAATATTGTGATCACAATATGACAATGGTTGACTTGCATATGAGTACTCAACTTGATTCACTTTAGATTCATTTAATACAAAGATTGAGTAGTTGTTTTGATGAGTGGTAACCAAGAGGAATGGAGGTTGAAATTAAAGTTTCTTTTAGAAAGATTTGACTAAGTAGAAATGGATCTACTAAAGATGTTCTCACCTAAAAAAAAATCTCCCCTTTACTAGTACATTTAAAGAACATAAATACTAGATATTGTGTGTGCATGTGATGGCTTTGGAGTTAGATTAGTTGTTCCTTTTATGCCAACGGTTATGTATAACATTTCACCATTAGAAACACATGGGAAAATAAAAATTCTACCTCAACTCTCTAGGTCTTCTCAGATGTTCCTTTCATACTATATGGCTTTTTCAATGCACTGTGGCATCAAACTCTAGTCAATATCCTACTTCTATGCAATTGCCTATTATACCATTATTAAAGGTTGGACTCATAAAAACAAGAGGCATTATCATAGATTCTAAATGTAGGTTAGTGGTACATGTCATGGAGTAGAGGGTGCAAGTTTGTACACTAAAATTATTGAAGGAATAAATTCCTATGGTATTGTTAGGCATCATCATAACCTTAAAATTGAATACAAATTCTATGGGCACTTGTGTAACACATATGAAGATGAGGAACTTCGTTATTTTGTTGAAAAATAAAAATATATATCACATTCTCATAATATCTAGGTCCAAATAATTGATTCAAAAATGTATTTGAAGATTGTATTCCTATAAGAGCTAGTAGAGATATAATCTTGGAAATCAATATAAAATTTATATTGGTTTTTGGTAATATAATTTTTTTCTCAATCTGATTTTTGGATTGAGAGATTCCCTTCTGAATTTTAGCCAATCCTAGTATACCGTATTAGAATTGGACTATCATGTGGTACCCGGGTGTGACCCACATGGAACTACCATGTCAACAAAATAGGTTCCACTTCTTCTTAGGTACTTAACTGGCCTCCATGTGATCATTTCGACATCATCTCACCCACGGGGACCACATGGTCCTTCCCTTTGTATTTGTGGGGTTTTCTCTGTTATTTTCATTTTGGATTAATTCTTGATCAGGGTAAGATCCATAGACTACGTCATATTGTACTAGCCATCTCTATGTTCATTAGGGGAATTTTGAGGTCTAAAATGGGCCTCCTAAGAAAACTGTACAACCAAAATAAAATTTATAAGAACCAATAGTATTCAAGATGATGATGTCAACCATGGGCGATGATTCACCATTTTTGGAGTAAAAAAGTAAAAAGATTAAAAAATAATAAAACTACTTTTTTCAACTCATATTTTCAACTTTATCTCCCTAAAATTTTGCTCAAATTTCGGGCGGGAGTACTTGTTGGATGAAAAACTTAATTCCTCATCCAAGGAGTACCCATGTTGCATACTTTCGATGACCTTGCTACATGAAAAATGAGAAATATATGAAAAAAACTGATTGCAATCACGTTTTCATGTATTTCTCATTTCTTATGTATCAAGGTCCATCAAAAGTATGTAGCATGGGTACTCCTTGGATGATGAATCAAATTTTGCATCCAATGAGTGTTTCCACTTGAAATTTGAGTAAACACACAGGGAGATAAGTTGAAAATACGAGTTGAAAAGATAGTTTTTTCTTCTTTTTTCCCCTCTAAAATTTGATGATGCAATCTAATATTATTTTATTATTTGCACCATTATTTTATAATTTTCTTAGGAGGCCCATTTTAGACCTCAAAATTCCCCCAATGGCTTGCTATTTTGTTTAGTAACAACATAATGGTTGTGGTGGTGGGTAGTGGTTTGACGACAAGGTTCCAGCCTGGAACTACAGCCGAGTCAGCCTACTCCCTATTGGTTGTTTGCCTTCACAAGAGTATCCAATACAAATTTCCTCAATGGTGAGCGATGGGCAATGTTAAGATTCCATGTGGCCCCTGCCATGTCCATCCAGTGTGGGTCACACTAATTCCTCCCTTTTGGAGTTTTATGAGGCTTCTCTATTATATACAATTATATTCGAGATCCGATCTTGATGTAGTACATAGACTCATGTCATTAGGATCTAAAGTCATACCACCCTTAGTGTATAAATTCCAATGTCATGTCGCTTGTGTGTAATACCACCCACGACGTATAAGTTTCAAGACTAGGTGATGGGTGGTGAGCGGTGGTGCCCAAGTCGTGTCGCTCAGAAGTATAATGCCCATAGTGCATAAGTTTCAAGGTTGAGCATTGAGAAATGAGCGATGGTGACCACATGGCACTACCACATCAACTCGGTATAGGTCCTGCCAAGTCCTATCCTGAGTTATTTTTGTTATTTCTCTATTATGCTCATTTTTGGGTCAAGGTTTGATCCAATAAATTTCGTTCATGTGCATGGTTATGATAGTGCATACCACCTCCAAAGCCTAGATATTGGATTTCTCTAGTACTCAAGTTTCAAGGTCGGGCAGTGAGCGATGAGCAATGGTGCCCACATGGCACTACTAGGTCCATTTGGTGCAGGCCCTGCCAAGTCCTATCCTGAGTTATTTGTGTTATTTCTTGATTATGCTAATTTTTTGGTCAAGATTCGAACCAACGACATCTAATCATGTGCATGGTTCTGATAGTGCATACCACCTCCAAAGCCCGAATCCTAGATTTTTCTCGTGCTCAACAAGTCTAGACAAACTAGGACATTAAGGAGTTGTTTTATAGTTTTGGGTGTTAACCCAAACACCAAGTTTTTTTTGAAGGAGATAGTCAATGCCTAATCAATGGCTTCCAACAAGAAAATCAAACCCATGATTCAAGTTTCCCAGGATTATGATATGAATTTTCTTAATACTTTGGATTTTGATAGGGGATATTCAAAGTTATCATCCCCACAATCTGTAACAAGAAATACTGCAGAGATTTATGATTGTCAAGCGGTTTTTGAAGGTATGATCCAAACATATGGAAATGTAGGTGCTCGGCTACAAAATAATTGATAATCCATAAGCAGGCTATCATCTCGACGATGTTACCAATCATTGAAACCATTGTATTAAAAATAACTAAAAATGAATTCCATGACAACTTTCAAATCTCTAGTTATGAATATGTAAGATTACATTCACAATTAGTAACACAACAAGGTTTTCATTTCCTAAGATTCAAGTATGCATAATTAGTAACACAACAAGGTTTTCATTTCCTGAGATTCAAGTATGCACAATTAGATACCTATCTGAGTATATTTAGATGTGAGACTATATTCAAATTCAATAACAGAATGAGGTTGTCATAGTGTGATATTCAAGTATGCACAATTAAATACTTATTTGAGTGAATTTAGATGGTTGGAAATTGAGGGAAGGACTTCAACTCTCATCCCAACCATAGGCCATCTACACTACAATATTTCTTGCAGCTGACCAACCTAAGTCAGATTCAAAGTCTAAGGGGGTGCTTGCTCAAGGGAATCATGCCAAAGGCTAGTGATATACTATAAAGGTGGAGTCCACTATCCAAGTGACTTATCTACTACCCTATAGAAGTAAGTGCCACAAAAAATTCCTCACTCCTATGATTTTAATCATAGAGCCTCAACCCAAGGTTCAACTTAGTTTAGTCTATCAGTTTTGCTCTAGAATACCTTGCTCTTTCTCTGTGAAACTTTTTACCAAATCTCCATCTACTGTTTGAAAACTACTCTAGTTCTCCACACACTACCTGAGAGAGTTTTTTCATCCCACTTGCATCGACATATAACCACTTCTTCTCTCCCCAAAGGCTCAATACCCACTTTTCCTTCACTATTTCTCTCCTTGTCTTCCCCAAATATGATGCCTTTCCTTCTGTCATGTTGTGAAATTCAACAAAATGTAGCAATTTATGTCCAATCACGTATTTTCATCTATTAGGTGGTGGTTTGGCTTATTATTCCCATTACTTCCTCTTCAAGTAATGGAATTGTCACTACCTCTCCTCCCTCTCTTATTGGGTTTTCATTCCCTTCGTATGGTGTTGAAAATGCAATAAGAAAATCCTAATTTAATTTTTTCCTTGAATTAAATTAGGAATAAAATTGTAATTCCACATCACAAGACAAATTGTATGAGTTAACTAAGTTAATTTGACTTAGTTGGCTCAGCAAAATTGAGTTGAGGGTCTAACTTGATTCATGTAGAGTGTCTCCTACATTATAGGATCCTTGGTTGAGTTTATTTTGAGTTGTAATTAATTAATTTAGTTTAACTAGTTCCAACTAAAAGAAGAACTAGTAAGAGGCCAGACAGTGGGGTGTAGCTTCATGTGTTCAACAAGTTCACTAATGATTCACTCATAAATAACTCATGCACATCAGATTTGAGATTTACCAAGTTGAGATTGGAGTTCAGGGACAGTGTACTATCAGTTGTATAATCATCTGAATTGTACAAGTGGTGCATGAAGTTAGAGGAAGGCCTCTGAGGATTGCACAATTCATATTGAGGAATTTCCCTAATTAATAGGGGGATGATTCCCAAGGAAACATCGCAAGGAAATAGGGACTTGGGAAAGCCAAAATTTGGTTAAGTGTTGGCTTGGGCTTGTCTAGGAAGTTGTGTGACAAATAGATATAGTGCAGAGGTTTCTCGAGCTTGAGCAAAGCATTGTAATCTTCTCATATTTTCTTACTAATGCAATATACATATAGCAGGGATTTTTAGTCGTGTCTTCCCCTAGGAAATCATTGTGTAATGTGTTGATTGAATTCTTTCTCTTGTATGCTTCATGATTTCGCGATTGTTTAACTGTTTACGTTGATGAGTATAGTAGATTCAAGTCTATCGTTTTAGTAAATTACAATTAGCAGTTTGAATCTACAAGGAATTTGTACTTGGTATTAGAGCAGAAATCACTCTAGAAGAGGAGAATATGAGTTTGTTTTTTGCAGGTGATTCGAACTTGCAGTATCATTCTTCAAAGTCAGCAAGATGTCGTTCTACGAATTGAGACTTGAATATTCCCTTGAGGATAGTTCGAACTATATTGCTTGGAAGTACTTGATAGAGGCAATGTTGGTAGATAATGGGTTGAAGGAAATCGTAGACACTGATATTCCTAAGCCAACTGATGCTCAAGACCTGGCATAGTGGAGGAAATGTGTTGCAAAGGCAAGAAGGATCATACTAGAAGGAGTTCAAGATATATTGTCTCAAACCTCCATGGGAAGGAGACTCCATATGCAATGTGGAAAGCCTTAACAGACTCGGTTCAAAACAAAAGTGACCACAAGAAGATGGCACTAAAGTAAAATCTCAGAAAAATCAAAATGGAGAAGGGCGACATAATATCAAAGTACTTGACCAACTTCGCCCAATGTCAGGATGAGCTTGGAAGTGTTGGTGTTATAGTTGTTGAAGATGATCTGGTCAGCCTAACACTTCTAAGCTTTCCCAAGAGCTAGCACAACTACTAGGATTTGGTAAATGGGAGGGAGAAGCTACCAGAGTGCAAGTGTTTGTGGCCTAACTTGGTGCAAGAAGAGATTCAACAGAACACTAGAGATGGAACCTCATCCAAGAATGTTGATGAGGAGAATTTTGCCTTAGCTGTAAAGGTAGTGAAAGGGAAAGGGAATTCATCCCATTGCAAATCAGATTCTAATCATAGTAGCAAGAAGAAGGACTTGTCGAAGATTAAATGTTTTCACTGCCATGAGTTGGAACATTATGCCATGATGTGTCCGCACAAGAAGGTCGACAAGAATTCCTCAGGAGGAGCGGTAGGTGAAGATCTTGCTTCACAATTCATGCTGGATTTCACCCTCATTTCTTGCATGGTGACATCAGTGATGGGTAGTGTGTGGTATATGGATAGTGGTGACAAAGGATTCTGCAGTGACTTGGAGGAGGACATCTAGATGCACATTGAAATGGGAGATGATGGAAGGTATAGCGTGACTGACATCGATACTGTTAATTTTCGGAGGGAGTCTAGTTCTCCTCTCACATTAAAATATGTCATGTATGTTTCAGGTTTGAAGAAGAATTTAGTTTCAATTTCTATGTTGGAGGACCATGGGTACATTGTGATATTTAGAAAATGAAAGGATTTCCTTCATCGCATAGCCTAAATACAAGTGAAGCAGATTAGGGTTCGGGTGAAGAACCTCTACAAATTGGATGTAGAAGAATGTGCTTCTTTGTGCACAAAATCATATAAGGTGTCTGTTAGAGTCATATAATGATAGGATTCATAATTTTGAATTGGCTAAGGTTAAGCCTTGTAATATTGTACATACCATTACTTTCTACAAATGTTTTCCATATTAAAAATTAAAAAATGTAAAGAGGGTGTGTCCTAAAAGAAATATCAAAGGACAAAAAGAATAACAAAAGATTAAAAAAAAAATGAAAATATATGAACCCCAAAAACAAAAATAAACCATGAAAGTGTGCAAGTCTAAATGCCACTACTGCTTTACTGTCTTAAATAATGGTTATGTGCAACTTGTCATACATGCCACAACCCATGGTAGTCAAACTACTTAATCTTGACTATTTCATGCTTTGAATTTTATGTTCATAGTTAAAGAATAAAATCTGACCAAACAACTTAATCTTTGCAGATCATTAGATAGGTAGAGAAAATAAAAGGAGCTCATCAGTTTAATATGAGCCCTTGGAAGATATAAGGTTAGAAGTAGATAGTTTGTTTTATAAAAGAAAAGGAAAGAAAAAGGTTTGCTCGCTTAAATAAGTGAAGAAAAAATGTTAGGGTAAGTAATGGGTAAGTAGAAGAAAGGTTGTTGAAGTATAAATTTGATTGGACAAAAGCACATTTATCATGCTTAATCATATGTTTCAATGTGTATGAGAAATTAAGAAATAAAAAACAGAGGTTTACAAGTTGATTTAATTGACTTCCCCTCATTCATTTCATCCCTATACTTATTAATTTCCCCATCCACAATTATGTTCTAGTACTAAAAATTCTTCAAGTCATAAAGGCTCAAAGAATTTCTCTAACTTTTGGTGGGACCGGACCCTCAGTTTAATGACATATGGACATCAAGTGTTAGAATTCCCTTCATAAAAGCCATTTCCCTTCATTACCCTAATAAAACCCTTTTTCCTAAGGTTAAACTCCATTTGCCTATGAAAAGTAAAAAAACCCCATGTTAAATTCCATTTTACTCAAAATACCCACAAAAGATTTTATCCTAAGTATAAGTGTATGTAGTTGTTTATACATTAAAACATATTTCATGTTTTAGAAGATTTTTTTCGCTGTGTTGCGCTGTGCATCCCGTGACCTAGACAATGCCACCACAGAGACCTCTTCACAGGTTTGCAGCTCCAATGGAGGCCGGCGGGGGTGCCGATCCCTCTCCTCCCTTGCCCAAACTCCTCACATTCAAGAAGCTCATTGTCGAATCTCTCAAGAGACCGCTGTCCGAGACTCAGCAGAAATTCGTCAAAATTTTGGACTGCATCCCAATCGTGGAATTGCCAATTGCAGAAACATGCAGATCAACAGCCAATCTTGCAGACAGAGGGCTCATAGGATAGTTTATCAGGCTTTGGCCTTCTCCCACATCCGTTGAAGCTTGGGTGCAGAGGAATTGGACGTCGTTCATATCAGAAGGAATTAAGAGTCACTTTGTAGGAAAAGGATTCTATGTATTCGTGTTCAAAAGCTCTGAGGATAAAAATCTCATCTTCATAAACGACCCATACTTCATGGGGCCTCAAGGTTTATACCTAAACAAATGGACCCCTAATTTCGACCTAGCCCAGGATGTGCCGTCTGTCGTTCCAGTTTGGGTCCACCTACCTCATCTTCCTTTACATTGCTGTAACCAACAATCACTGCAAGCTATCAGCAATTTTCTTAGAAGGTATATTGATCAAGCAGTGCGAAAGGATCAGTACTCATGCACACGGATCTGCGTGGAGGTTGATCTAGAAGTAGGGCTACCAAAGGAGATTCAATGCTGTAATATCTAGTATTACGAGATGCAGTCATTCCATGATGCAGGCTTCTCCTCATTCTATGATCACAGTATATAGAGAAAGATATGGTTTCCTCAGTGATTGTATTCGAGTTGATGGTTGATGAGGTCCGCCCCTCATTGCATGATCTTGGTTCAGTGGCTAGTAATCCCAATGAGAAACCAATGGTACTCCTAATGATTGAATGATGGTTTCTTACTCTTGAATGATGGTTTCCTACTCTTGATTGATGGATGGGTTCCACCAACGTGTGATGGTTTCAAACCTGGCTAATTCCTCCTACCATGAACTACTGCAGCAAACTGGATGCACATCCAGGAGCTAGACTACAAGCAATTACCCTTCAAATGCTAGCACTGTCACGGCTATGACCATTTTGCAAGACATTGCAAAAAAAGGAAGCAAAAGAGAGCGAGAAAGTAGAACAATGGACCACAGTGAAAAAAGTAGGGACAATAAAACCTATAAGCAAAGGAATAACAAAGGAAAACAACCCTGGGCCAACGGGGTAGGAACAAAAAGATGGGAACTCCAACCCCATGTCGGAATCAGGATCTCAAAATGCAAAGCCCAGTAAGGCCACGGAAGAGCCGGAAGTAAATAAGGGCTGCAGTGAACAACCTGAATCCCCTCCTAATGGGAAAGAAACAGAGGAGAAAGGGAAAAATGTGGGAACCCCCGAAGTAGTCCCCTCCCCCTCTTATGCTGACATAGCAAGAAAGAAAGTACATGAATCACCAAGCTCATCAGAGGATGAGATCTTAGAAACGTCTGCCAAAAGATCACGAAGAAAGTCCCACAAAGAAGCAAGGGAGGAAGAAGCTAAAAGGCAAAAGACTCAAGGAAGTCAACCCACTATAGAAATGTCAATCGACAGAAGTACAAGGACAAGGCCGCCAAAAGGAGGAGGCCCAACCACCCCTAACAGTAAGTAATGAAAATCATCTCTTGGTACTACAGAGGGCTAGGGAACCCGATGAAAATTGAAGCGGTCAAAGATCTATTGAAAGCGGAACCAGCAGACATCCTAATTCTCCAAGAGACAAAGATAGAAGGGGAGGTCCTTCTAGAGATCAGCAAAAAGAAATGGTAGAAGAACACAAGAAAAGAAATAAGTGTAAGAGGCTCTTTCGGTGGAATAGCAACCTTGTGGAAGGGAGACCAGTTCAGGCTTGTCAACTCCCACAACACACAACACTGGAGCTTCAAAGAGCTAAAGCACATAGCAAGTAAGTTAACCATTGCATTATTCACTTTATATGTATCAGTATTGTATTCTGAAAAGAAAGACTGTTGGAAAACATTAAATGAGTTTTTGGAACTGAATATCCTAAACAACATAATCATAGCTGGGGATCTAAATCTAGTGATGAATGAAAAAGAAAAGAGAGTGGGTAGGACCAGTAAGGATCAGGTGATCTATGTAGTAGAAGACATGATACAACAATGGGACCTACTGGATTTTAAACCAAGAAAAGGGCTCTACACCTGGACCAATAACGGGACAGGGGAAGACCACATATCCGCCAGATTGGACAGGTTCTTGGTTCAAAGCACAATGTTGATGGAAAGGAGGCTAATCTCCTTAGCCATTCTTCCCAAGCTTACCTCAGATCACAAACCCATCTGGCTAATGTTAAAGGAGGAAGAAAATCTGGGCCCAATCCCTTTTAGATTCGGCCCATTGTGGAATAGAAAGGGTGGCTTTGCAGAAACGGTTCGACTAGCATGGTCCACCTCAATCAATGGCTCCCCCAATTATGTATGGAAAAAAAAAAAAAATTAACAAAAAATTCCCTCAAGGAATGGAGTAAACTCCCATCAAATACTCCCAAAGATCAAAGAATGGAGTCAGTACAGCACCTAGGAAAACTGCAAAGTGAAATGGATACAATAGATATAACTAAAATAGAGCTAGAAAATGAGCAAGAATCCGAATGAAAAATATTTTTCTCCTTTAGAAATGAATAAGAATATTGGAGATTAAAGTCCCCAAGCCTTTGGTTGGAAGCCGGAGATAGAAACACAACATATTTCCATCGACAATGTAGAGCCCGTCTCTCTAGGAATCACATCAAAGAGATCACTATCTCTGATGGGAGGTCATGCAAAGGAATAGATCAAATAAAATTTGCTGATGCATTACATTTCCACCACCTTTACAGTAAAAAGAATGATCACTATGAAGAAGACAACAAAGAATTCCTAAAGAACATTCTGGTGTTGGTCACTAAAGAGGACAATGCAGCATTGTTGAAGCAAACCAATGAAGAAGAAATCAGCAAAATTATCTGGTCCATGAATCCAGATAAAGCCCTTGGCCCAGATGGGTTCACCATTCACTTCTACAGGATATGTTGGGACATAATCAAAACAAATCTTATTCGAATGATAAGAGGATTCCTTTGGAAAGAAAAACTGGGTGGCGCCTTACCAACTCAACATTCCTTGCTTTAATACCGAAAGAGTCAAACCTTGCTTCCTTTGACAGGTTTAGGCCAATCTCTTTATGCAATGCTTCATAAAAAATAATTGCAAAACTCCTTGCAAACATAATAAAGCCACTGCTAAACAAACTCATATCAGATTCGCAAGGAGGCTTCGTCAATGGGAGACACATTCTGGATAACGTAATTCAAGTTCAGGAAGCCATGCACTCTAACAACCTTAGAAATGAGAAAGGCATGCTAATCAAGTTAGACATGGCCAATGCATTCGATAGAGTAAAGCTATCCTTCCTCTATCAAGTTCTACTTTCCTTTGGGTTCGACCAAGAATTTGTCAAACTGATCCAATATTGCACCATAAGTCCTTGGATTGTGCCTTTGGTAAATGGGAGGTCAACTGATTTCTTCCAAGCCATGAGGGGGCTGAGGCAAGGATGCCCTCTTTCTCCATTTCCTTTTAATTTTAATGGCAAATACGTTGAGCAGAAAGTTGAAGCAGGACATGATAGCAAGAGTTGTCCCAGGTTTGAAAATAACTAAGGATATCGAAGCAATAAATCATGCCCTATTCGCGGATGATTCCCTCATGTTGGGAGGAGCTTCAAACATAATAGCTTCTGCATTAAAAAATACTCTCCAAGGAGTAATGACAAAAATCAAAGAAAAAATCGTTGCATGGGGAGGTCAATGGCTAACTCATGGTGGCAAATTAACTATGATAAAATCCGTTCTTTCATCTCTGCCAATATATCAAGTGTCCTACCTCATGGCACCAAAGTTGATTTCAGGGCAAATTAATAAAATCATGAGAGATTTTGTGTGGCATGGAGGGAAAGGAAATCAGAACAAATTCCATTTGGTTAAATGGGAGACAACAAAGAGAACCATGAGAGAAGGCGCCTTCAAATTCGCGATCTGGACCTCGCCAATACAACTCTGGGATGCAAGATACTATGGAAGCTCCACAGTGACCCCAATCACCATGTCAGCAAAACATTGAGGCATAAATATATACCAAATGCAGAACTCAGGAACCTGAAAAATGCAAATAGCAAAAGGAGCACCCTGCTATGGCAACTGTGTATCAAAGGATTGTGATTCTTCTCCCAAAATCTGTATTGTATCCCTGGGAATGGTAAGCGTGTCAAGTTGAGAACAGATCGCATAATGGGAAGTCACCCTTAGCATCAAATGATAGCCTGCAAGAAATCTTTGAGCTTCTTGAAAGCAGAGGAGATAAGACAATATATGATATCTCAAAATGGGATGAATCCAGGTTGTTGATTGATTGGAACTTTAGTAACATACAAGATCATTTATCACAACAAACAAAAACGCTAAAAGAAGAACTTCGTGAAGCAGCTCTGGTGCACAAGACAGAAAAATATAAATGGGGTTGGGGAACTACAGGAGTATACTCCTCAGCCAACGGTTACGAGTTGTTGCAATCACACAAAGATAGATCTCTCCCTGCAAGGTTTTGGATGGAGGTATGGGATCCATTGGCGCTGCCCAAGGTTAAATTCTTCTTCTGGATATTAATGCACAAAAAGATTTTGACTGGTGAAAACTTATTGAAAAGGAAAATAGCAGGTCCGTATAGATGCTCACTATGCAAAGAGACCATGGAAACTATGGATCACTTTTTTGTAGACTGCTCATTTGCAAACAAAGTTTGGACACTCATACTCCAAGGACTCAAGGTGGCAATCCCCACTAAAATTTCAGTAGTGGACTTATTTTTATCATGGAAAGATCACTATCTTTTGTCCTCCCTCAACTCCTCATGGGCTAGAGTCTCGATCACCATTCCCAAATTTGTGTGTTGGAAGCTATGGTTAGCTAGAAATGAGTAGATATTCAACAATGTAATCTAGACACCCAACACGGTAACAACAAAAGCAAAAGGCCTTCTCTTGGAAACTTTGAACTCCCAAAAACTCAAAGATGACTCTTTGGTGCAACAGGAGGAAAAGAGTTGGCTTGGAACCCTTGCATTAACCGAATGGATCCATAGTATTGGAAAACCCCAACTCAATCCTGAGTGGAGGCTAATAGATAAGGACGAAATATTTCAGAGTTGGTGGAGGTAGCAAGGAATAACTATAGTCTTCTTTAATGGTGCCTCAAAAGGGAACCCTGGGATAGTGGGAGCTGGAGGACTCATATACTCTTCTGACGGAAGTACCAAAGAAACCTTTTGTTGGGGACTAGGACAGTGATCCAACAACCAAGCAAAAATCTTGAGATTGACAAAAGCATGTCAAATAGCTAAAGAAAGAGGACACTGGGAGCTGCAAGCATTCGACGATTCAGAAATCCTGATCAAAATGATACATTTGAAAGGTCAATTTAATGATGTCGGCTTAAATAAGAATCTGAAAAGGCTGAGATATATCCTGCAAGACTTCACTTCCTTTAAATGCTACCATATTATCAGAGAATCAAATAAAGAAGCAGACTATCATGCCAATAACGGATGTCTTTTGAGCCAAGGAGACCTCAGCATAAACGAGGGAGAAGTAGAAAAAATTTGCATCCCATGAAAAAGACATCAGCTTGTAACAGGAAAATGTAAAAGTCCTGCATTGAATATTGTAAGGCTTCGGCCATTTGGAGCTCATTATTAATAAAATCCATACCCATTTCAGTTAAAAAAAAATGTATAAGTGTATGTAAAGGAAAAGCGCAAATATTACATTATGCTTAATAGTATTTTCACTCCACTCATTTCAGTTCATATTAATTTATAACTTAATAATATAGCTCCCGTTATACTAAATCCCGTATATAATACCCCAACCCTTAGTTTAACTATAAACTATATTTTTATCCCATGCCCCTAAAAAAACCCTCTTAACTCATCAATTCTCGATAAAGTTAAGATAATCCCTTCATTAACCCCATTCGATCATTTAATCCCTTGTTTAACTAGTAAATAATCACAAACCACCATGGATTAAAGCCCCGGGCCCCCCAAAACCTTTGCCCATTTCAGTCGTGCTAATTTGTTACCCGACTGTCGTCCGATTGTCAACACCTGAATCCAACCATTCACAACCATATCAAGTTCACTCGATATCCAACCTTTACCCGCCTGATAAAGTGGTATTGCCCAGGCCCCCATCTATTACGTGTCAAGCATTAAGGTAGATCAGGTGACCTCGCCAAAATACCGCCTCCTCGATAAAGCAGTGTGATGGCCTTCGATATCGCCTCCCCGCTAAACCCAAAACCACTCACTGTTCATAATATAAAATTCCATGCTAATTTACCCATTACCCGTTAAAACCTCGAAAACCCTCATTTTCATGCCTTTTACTTAGTTACACAGCGAAACCTATCAAACCCTTCCGACGCCACCCTAAGCCTCTGAGACATGATTTCACCATGGATTCCCTCTCGAACACCTTCCGAACTCTATCCACAGTTCTTCCCAGTTCAGTACGACCTTTGGTGACCTCCTTGCAAACCTGCGTTTTATTAACAAATTGTTGTATTTTGCAGGTAATTAGCAGAAGATCAGAGCTTAGATAAATAGTTTTGATACTAGTCACAAAACTTTTTTACTCCAAGACTCGAAAGGAAATCTATTTAAAAAACTTCATTCAGAAGAAGAAAATAGTTACACACAAAACAAAGAAAGAAATCATTCACATAGAGACATTGACTGTTAAAACAAAGGAACCAGACAGAGCATATAGTCAAAAGATAAACAGAGCAAACATACAGAAAGTTGATCAATCTCCATTACCATCTGTTGATACATATAAAAAACTAAATGATTTACTGTTGAAATACACAGTAAAAAGTTAAAATGTACAGTAAAAGTAAAAACATAGTAAAGGATATTGACAGGTCATCAAAGTAAAAGTGTAGCAGATGAAAGAGTATCAGTAAAAGTGTATCAGGTTGAAAAATCAATGTGAAGATAGATGAAAAATAGAGCAGTCAAGGTAAACAGTAAAAGTAAACATGGAGGCAGTAAGGGTTAAACAGAGATGAAGACACTTTCACCAGCAACAATGAAGTTTATCCAAAGTAAAGGTAAAAACAGTTAAAAGAAAAATTAAGGTTAAAAGATGAAATCAGAGCACGAATGGTACATTTTCCAGAAATTTCCTGTTTAAGTCATAACTTTGCAGAAACTATTGTGGGCAATCCAAGATGCATTTTGAGAAACTGGAGGATGTTTGTGTTCTTAAAGGGCCAATCTACAAAAAATTCTCTCACGTTTTACACAGGTATTACAAAAAGGGAGATAAATGCATTTCTTCACAGCCTATTTTTCGGACTGTGCAAAGTCCTGTTTTTTACATCATTTTGCAGAGAATGTTGTGAACATATAGAGCTGAATTTTGAGAAACTGAAAGAGGTTTATCTCAATAACATACTTATCTACAATAACCTCTTTCATTTTTTACATATTTATCTCGAATTGAGATATAAAAATGTATCATTGGACCCTAATTTTGTAGAATTTCTGGGGCAGAATGCACAAAGGAAGGAGTTAGTTAGTGACTTGGAAGCCTCATCATCAATTAAGAGTTGCTATCAAATTTGAATTTCTCTTCTTTGTCACCATCAATCGATAAATATAGTGCCAAATAGATTCATTATTTTTTAGTGTCCTTTATTTAAGTTCTATTAATGTAAAACAATTTGAGATATTTGTAAAACCAACCTTGATATTTTTTCAAGATATTTCAATTTAGAATTTGTATAAGTACTTCTTCATTTGAAGTATTTTGGGGTGGATTCTATTAGAAATTTCTATATACTTTTTTATCAGAAGACCCATAAGGTTATTATATCATTTTCTTAGCTAGCAAGCTGGATTGATGAATATATATCAGACATTTCAAAGGATTCATGTGTTAAGCGAATTTCAGACAAGTATTCTCATGTGTTGTTGTCATTTTTCTCAAGTTATTCATAATATTTAATGTTTTTTCTCAATCTAAATGTTATAGTTGGAATAATATTTCAGAACTTATTTAATTACACTCTGTCTTAACAATTATGCATTTGAATGTTTTCTTCTGATATTTAAATTAAAGAATTCTTAATTGCTCTTTGGTTTAGATTGATTTCATGAATATTTAGGTTAAAGGATTCTTAATTTCCCTTTGATTTTGATTACCCCTTCATTCCTCATTCATTATCCGGGTTTGAGAACCCTTAATTGCTCTCTCACCCCGAGTGAAACCCTTTCACCCCTCTGTCTCAAAGATTTGAAAAACACTTTTCTATCTTGCCCTTTGAAAGTTCCCTTCAGTGAGTTAATCCAGTTTTTCTTCCTTATTGATTGACTCCATAGCCCAATGGTCTAAAAGACATCACTTTATCCATTTTTCTAAGAAGATCCCATCACCCAATCTCAAATACAAATCAAAAACCTCTTGAACATTCATAACTAGCCTAAAATCACATAACTAAAGCAAAGTTAAATTATAAAGAGAGAGTCCTCTCTGAGCATTAGGAAGGCTAGGTCCTGATCTGCAAAAAGTGGTTTGTAGTTACCTAGGTGATTTATTTCTTTAACCTTGAGAAAATACTGAGTGCTAACATAATGGCGACTCCACTGGGAAGAGAATATTTTCTTT
This sequence comes from Pinus taeda, assembly GCA_000404065.3. Classification (NCBI taxonomy): domain Eukaryota; kingdom Viridiplantae; phylum Streptophyta; class Pinopsida; order Pinales; family Pinaceae; genus Pinus; species Pinus taeda. The sequence continues at coordinate 151,643 of APFE031208115.1, forward strand.
AGAAAAATGATACAAAGACCACATCTGATCTATGATGGTGGATAGTGATCAAACACACAAAGGTTAAAATCATCCACCTGGTGACTCCAGCTCCAAATCAATTTCACAATCGAGACCTCACTGAAGGAATGAACCTCAAAGAATAGTATGAAAAGATCAGGCTTTTAACTTGGATTGCTATCCAAGACATTATGTTCTTTCTCATCAAGAAAGTTTTTCAATGTATATTGTATTTTAGAGGAGATCTTAGATTAATTTTTTATTATTTTCCTTTGAAAATTGTAAATATATATCCCCCTTATCCATTTGAGAAGCTTTCTTCTAAATCTTATGATGATCATTTTCCGATTGAGGAGCATCAAACAATAAAGACTAATCATACAATCCCTTTACATATTCCTGTACCTTTTAAAGTTCTTGATAGATATAAACCCCTCATGTTACCTCCTACACTCCATGTTTTCCCTAGCAATTATTACAAGTATCTCCCTAGGTTTGATGGAGAAGATGGTAAAATCACTACCCAAAAACATATTCAAGGTTTTGGGAGTTACCTGGACTTATTTGAGATTGATGAGATGATGTTAGAATGAGACTTTTTGCTCTCTCTTTCCAAAGTAGAGTAAAGAGTTGGTGCAAGAATCTACCTATTGCAAGCATCTCAAATTTCCAACAGTTTGTCAAATTTTTCCTTGATAGATGGATAATCAAATTCAATCTTTTTGTGATCATAGAATCATATAATCAGTTAAAAAGACACACAAATGAAACAATACAACAATTTTTTGACAAATTTAATCAAATCTATTATTCAATGCCATCAAATATAAGACCTCCTCCTGATTCAACTCTCTTGCATTATTCAAAAGCATTTGATCCAGACATAGAATTTCAGGTAAGTGAAAGAAACCACTCAACACTGGAATAGATGCAGAACATTGTAGTAGATGTAGAAGTTAATGAAGAGAAAAGTTGAAAGCAGGAGCAGAGAAGAACAACATTGCAGAGGTAAAACTCGACATTTTGGTAAGAAAAATAGAGGAAAGGATACAAAAGATCATCATGAAGAATAATTTTTTTGTTCAAAATCACCCTGACACATTTATTTCACAAAAATAAGAGGTTGATAACCATGAACAAATTTCGTTAATTCCAACTACCATAGATCAAAAGATAGATTTATAGAGCAATATGTGGAGAGACAATCTGCTAATCTAATGTGTATGTTTGATGACATTACTTATTTTAATTATTTGCCTAAATATGATCAGTATGATGATAATTATGTTCTTCAAGTCTAAATTAACTTTACAAAGCAATCAAAAACTAGTTTGGGAAATAAAGAAATTCAGTTTCAGTAGCTTGAAAACAGTGATCATCTTATTCATATCAGCTATGAAAGTGAGGAAGAAAGAGCAGAAATTTTGGAAATAAGTGAAGCTTCTTTGCCTCTTTGTTTTGCTTCATCTCAGTTCATCATAGAAAACTTTAAAGCAATAAAAAATCAATAGTCTTTAGGTATTGATATTGACAACAAAGAAAACAATGAAAATCTTAATCAAGATTCTTCAGTTTCACAAGTGTAGTTATCAAATTCTATTGAGACGTCTGATCAGATGACACAGGAAAGTTTTATACCACTATGTTGTGAATCATTTCAGTTTTTAAAGGAAATATGGTATAATATCTCCAAAGAAAAGGATGAACAGCATGCAGAAATCCATGAAATCCCATTAAAACCCATATGTAATAGGTTGCAACAATCTTTCCACGTCTTTTATGATCCAATAGCTGATATGTTACATGATGAATGCAATCATAATTTTTCTCCATTAATTAACTATGAAATTCAAAATCAAGATGATAAAGGTTTCACCAGACATACATTTCAATTAGTATAAATATCATCATAAAGCTTATTTGAAAATCTGTAGGGTGATAAAGATGAAAATGACATTTCACTTTCATGGCATGGAGGCCATCTAGAACAATTATACAATTGCCTAGATCAGTTAAACATTAGCATATATATTTTGGAAGAACCTTTTGTACAATTTCTAGAGTCAACAAAGGAAATCAAGTATTTCCTTGTCTTCTCATTTGTTGACAAGGTTATAATTGGCTTTAGAATCTCAATTTTAATAACAAACAAGCACAAGCAACAAAATTCACCAATGTATACGATGCTTGAATGGTTGCATTGGTTGTTTCATTTTACCTAACCAACAGTGCGACAGCTGATTAGAGTAAGTAGGTAGGATTTCAGTTTGAATAAATTTAGTTTTTTAGCAGCAAGTTTATTTCAGATCAGATATCAGTACAACATGTGTTAGATTTCAGTTTGCAGAAAAGGCTATGATTTCAGTTCAAGATTTTCAGTCACAAAGATTATACAATAATGCAGAAATCATAGAAAACAATTTACAATATAACTTCAGTCACAATTCAAAGGCTATTGATCTTAAATTTCTTGACATTTCACCAGGAAATGCCATCCCCATATGGAAGCCACTGTTAGATTCCTATAATGATAGGATTCATAGTTTTGAATTGGCTAAGGTTAAGCCTTGTAATATTGTACATATCTTTTCTTTTTGCAAATGTTTTCCATATTAAAAATTAAAAAATGTAAAGAGGGTGTGTCCTAAAAGAAATATCAAAGGACAAAAAGAATAAGAAAAGATTAAAAAAAACGAAAATATATGAACCCAAAAAACAAAAACAGATCATGAAAGTGTGCAAGTCTAAATGCCACTATTGCTTTACTGTCTTAAATAATGGTTGTGTGCAGCTTGTCATACATACCACAACCCATGGTAGTCAAACTGCTTAAACCTAACTATTTCATGCTTTGGATTTTATGTTTATAGTTAGAGAATAAAATCTAACCAAACAACTTAATCTTGGCAGATCATTAGTTAGGTAGAGAAAATAAAAGGATCTCATCAGTTTAATCTGAGCCCTTGGAAGATATAAGGTTAGAAGTAGATAGTTCTTTTTATAAAAGAAAAGGAAAGAAAAGGGTATGCTAGCTTAAATGCACCGAAATAAGTGAAGAAAAAATGTTAGGGTAAGTAGAAGAAATGTTGTTGAAGTATAAATTTGATTGGACAAAAGCACATTTATCATGCTTAATCATATGTTTCAATGTGCATGAGCAATTAAGAAAGCAAAAACAGAAGTTTATAAGTTGATTTAATTGACTTCCCCTTATTCATTTCATCCCTATACTTACTAATTTCCCCATCCACAAGTATGTTCTAGTACTAAAAATCCTTCAAGTCATAAAGGCTCAGAGCATTTCTCTATCTTTTGGTGGGACCGGACCCTCGACTTGATGACTTATGGACATCAAGTGTTAGAATTCCCTTCATAAAAGCCATTTCCCTCCATTACCCCAATAAAACCCCTTTTCCTAAGGTTAAACTCCATTTGCCTATGAAAAGTAAAAAACCCCATTTTAAATTCCATTTTACTCAAAATACCCACAAAAAGATTTTATCCTAAGTATAAGTGTATGTAAAGGAAAAACACAAATATTACATTATGCTTAGTAGTATTTTCACTCCACTCATTTCAATTCATATTAATTTCTAACTTAATAATATAGCTCCTGATATACCTTTTCCCATATATAAATAAATATCGTATATAATACCCCAACCCTTAGTTTAACTATAAACTATATTTTTATCCCATGCCCCCGACAAAACCCTCTTAACTCACCAATTCTCGATAAAGTTAAGATAATCCCTTCATTAACCCCATTCAATCATTTAATCCCATGTTTAACTCGTAAATAATCACAAACCACCATGGATTAATGCCCCGACCCCCCCAAAACCTTTGCCCATTTCAACCGTGCTAATTTGTCACCCGACTGCCATCCAATCGTCAAAACCCAAATCCAACGGTTCACAGCCATATTGGGTTCACTCGATATCTGACCTTTACCTGCCCGATAAAGTGGTATTGCCTAGGCCCCTATCTGTTACGTGTCAAGCATTAAGGTAGATCAGGTGACCTCGCCAAAATACCGTCTCCTCGATAAAGCGATGCGATGGCCTCCGATACCGCCTCCCCACTAAACTCGAAACCACTCATTGTTCATAATATAAAATTTCATGCCAATTTACCCATTACCCGTTAAAACCTCGAAAACCCTCATTTTCATGTCTTTTACACAGTTACACAGCTAAACCTATCAAACCCTTTCGGCGCCACCCTGAGCCTCTGAGACATGATTTCACCATGGATTCCCTCTCGAGCACCTTCCAGACTCTGTCCATAGTTCTTCCCAGTTTCAGTACGGCCTCCGATCACCTCCTCACAGACCTGTGTTTTATTAACAAATTGTTGTATTTTGCAGGTACTTAGCAGAAGACCAGAGCTTGGATAAACAATTTTGATACTAGTCACAAAACTTGTTTACTCCAAGACTTGAAAGGAAATCTATTTAAAAAACTTCATTCAGAAGAAGAAAACTGTTATACACAGAACAGAGAAATAAATCATTCACACAGAGACATTGACTGTTAAAATAAAGGAACCAGACAACATACAGTCAAAATACAAACATATCGAACATATAGAAAGTTGATCAATATCCATTACCATATGCTGATACATATAAAAAACTAAATGATTTACTATTGAAATACACAGTGAAAAGTTAAAATGTACAGTAAAAGTAAAAACAAAGTAAAGGATATTGACAGGTCATCAAAGTAAAAGTGTATCAAATTGAAAAATCAAAGTGAAGATAGATGAAAAAATAGAGCAGTCAAGGTAAACAGTAAAAGTAAACATGGAGGCAGTAAGGGTTAAACAGATATGAAGACACTTTCACCAACAACAATGAAGTTTATCCAAAGTAAAGGTAAAAACAGTTAAAAGAAAAATTAAGGTTAAAAGATGAAATCAGAGTAGGAATGGTACATTTTGCACAAATTTCCTGTTTAAGACATAATGTTGCAGAAACAATTGTGGCCAATACAAGATTCATTTTGAGAAACTGGAGGAGGCTTGTGTTTCTAAAGGGCCAATATACAAAAAAATATCTCAGTTTTTACACAGGTATTACAAAAAGGGAGATAAATGCATATCTTCACAACCTATTTTTCGGACTGTGCAAAGTCTTGTTTTTGACATCTTTTTGCAGAGAATATTGTGAACAGCTGGAGCTGAATTTAGGGAAACTGAAAGGGATTTATCTCAATAACATAATTATCTACAATAAATTCTTTCATTTTTTACATATCTATCTCGGATTGAGATATACAAGGGTATCATTGGACCCTAATTTTGCAGAATTTCTGGGGCAGAATGCACAAAGGAAGGAGGTAGTTAGTAACTTGGAAGCCTCATTATCAATTAAGAGTTGCTATCAAATTTGAATTTCTCTTCTTTGTCACCATAAATCCATAAATATAGTGCCAAATAGATTCATTAGTTTTGAGTGTCCTTTATTTAAGTTCTATTAATGTAAACCAATTTAAGATATTTGTAAAACCAACCTTGATATTTTTTCAAGATATTTCAGTTTAGAATTTGTATAAGTACTTATTCATTTGAAGTATTTTTGGGGTGGATTCTATTAGTCATTTCTATAGACTTTTTGATCAGAAGACCCAGAAGGTTATTGTATCATTTGTTGAGCCAACAAGTTGGATTGATGAATAAAGATCAGATATTTTAAAGGATTCATTTGTTAAGCGAATTTCAGACAAGTATTTGCATGTGTTGTTGTTATTTTTCTCAAGTTATTCATAATCTTTAGAGTTTTTTTCTCAATCCAAATGTTATAACTGGAATAATATTTCAGAACTTGTTTAATTACACTTTGGCTTAACAGTTATGCATTTAAATGTTTTCTTCTGATATTTAAATTAAAGAATTCTTAATTTCTCTTTGGTTTAGATTGATTTCATGAATATCCAGGTTAAAGGATTATTAATTTCCCTTTGATTTTGATTACCCCTTCATTCCTCATTCATTATCTTGGTTTGAGAACCCTTAAATTCTCTCTCACCCCGAGTGAAACCCTTTCACCCCTCTGTCTCAAATATCTGAAAAACACTTTGCTATCTTGCCCTTTGAAAGTTCCCTTTAGTGCGTTAATCTAATTTTTCTTCCTTATTGATTGACTCCATAGCCCAATGGTCTAAAAGGCATCATTTTATCCATTTGTCTAAGCAGATCCCACCACCCAATCTCAAATACAAATAAAAAACCTCTTGAACATTCATAACTAGCCTAAAATTACATAACTAAAACAAAGTTAAATTATAAAGAGAGAGCCCTATCTGAGCATCAGGAAGGCTAGGTCCTGATCTCCAAAAGTAGTTTGTAATTACCTTGGTGATTTCTTTCTTTAACCTTGAGAAAATACTGAGTGCTAACAGTGTAGAGCCGAGACATCGGTGAGTTGTGGCATAGAATATTGGGTCACTTGCACCATGGATCTTTGAATATCATGAAACATATTTCTACAAGACTTCCCAAGGGTGCACTAGAGAAGAGAGATACATGCAAAGGGTGTACATTGGGGAAGTACACTAAAGCAACCTTTCATGATAAGGACAGTCGAGTGCAAGAGATCCTCGAAAGAGTTCACGCAGATATGTGTGGACCATTCTCAACAACCTCCACAACCAACCACATGTATTATGTAATATTTGTAGATAATTTCTCACGTAAGTGATGGATTTTCTTCACGTAGAAGGAAGATTAGACGTTCTCTAAATATTTTGAATTTAATGCACTTGTTGATAAATACACTGGCACGAAAGTGAAGGCTCTTATGAGTGATAATAGTGGAGAATATGTGTTGAATGAATTCAATAAATTTTGTGCATTAGAAGGAATTCAACGGGAGTTAATAGCAGCCTATAACCCACAACAGAATGGGTCGCTAAAACGAAGAACAAAAATGTTGTGGGAGCTGCATGGGAAATTTTACATGATCAGGGCCTACCGTTGCACTTGTCGGATGAAGCATGCAACACAACTGTTGTATATGTGCATAACAAGAGTCCTCATCATATTCTCGAGATAAGTACAACAACAAAATTTTTCTAGGTAATAAACCAAATGTGACACACTTCAGGATATTTAGTTCATTAGTTTACTGTTAGTTACCATGGATGTAAGGAAAAAGATAGAGCCAACAACTGAGTTGGGCATATTTTTTGGGTACACTTATACACCTCACAACTATCGGGTGTACCTTCCATCTCACAGGATCACAGTGGTTCGTAGAGATGTGAATTTTTATGAAGAGAAGGCCATGAGATGTTCCCTTAAGAGGGAGCTTCATTTACATGCGGATGAGGATATTTTAGCTCCAAAGGAAGAACCTTAGGATGATGTGGAGAAACCACATGCAGAGGAGCAGAGAGTGGAAGAACTCATTCATGCAGGGACTTCCAGAGATGAAAGGAAGCGCACTAGAGAGGTTGAACGATTGATGCATGATGCTAGAGAGAATGTGGGAGCACCCACGTCACAACGCATGTAGAGGAGGTCACCAGATCGGTAAACTGGCTACATGGATCTAATGAACAAGATTGTAGAGATTGAGCCATCCTCATTCAAGAGATTAGTACAAAAACCACTATGGGTTGATGCCATGGTAGAGGAGTATGACTCCATTATCAAAAACAATGTTTGGGAAGTGGTCCCAAGACCAACAAACAAGTCAGTGATGAGTTTCAGATGGATTTATAAGGTAAAGCAAGTAGTAGATGGGAGTGTGGAGAAACATAAGGTAATATTTGTGGCTAGAGGGTTCTCTCAAGTGGGGGAAATTGATTACAAAGAGACCTTTGCTCCAGTAGCAAGGTACTCTTCAATCATATATATTCTAGCACTTTCAACGTAGATGGGATGGAAGATGCATCAGATGGATGTGACAACAACATTTATCAATGATTGAGGAAGAGGTGTACATTGAGCATCCAGAAGGATTTGAGACCTTCAACAATGATTTTCATGTGTACATACTCAAGAGAGCATTGTATGGATTGAAACAAGCACCCCATGCTTAGTAACTAGGATTGAAAACTATTTCACCAGGTTGGGCTTCACCAAAATTGAAGCAGATTCAAACCTTTACCATATTGTGGCTGAAGGTAAATTATTGATTATAGTATTATATGTTGATGATTTAATTCTAATAGGTGATGAGAAGTTGGCTAAATATTGCAAAGAGGATCTTGCAAGAATTAGAGATGAAGGACCTAGAGCTCATGCATTATTTCCTTGGTATGGAAGTATGGAAAGAAGATTATGAACTGTTTGTCTCTCGGGGAAAGTATGCCAATGAGATATTGAAGAAGTTCCACATGGATAGAAACAAACCCATGGAGACTCCTCTAGTAGGAAATTGGAGGAAGGAAGATTTTACTTCAAGTGAAGTAGTGGAGGATACTATTTACAGGTAGCTTGTGGGTTCACTTATGTTTTTGGTGAAAACAAGGTCGGACATATGTTTTGTAGTTAACCATCTTAGTCAAGCAATGGTTAACACAACCAAACTTTATTGGAAGGAAAATAAACATGTGTTGATATACCTTAGAGGCACCACTTAGTTTGGTCTTTGGTATGGACAGACAGAGGGATTGATGCTGCAAGGCTTCATAGATGCATATTGGGCAGGGAGTCCATCCAACAGGAAGAGCACATCAGGGGGAATTTTCAGTATTGAGTCAACAACAGTTTCTTGGTACAGTAGGAAGCAGAGATTAGTTGCACTCAGTTTGGTAGAAGCAAAGTACACGGATGCTAGTCAAGCAGCTTGTGAGGTTATCTGGATGAGGAAGATCCTTGTTGGGTTATTTGGTCAGAAGATGCATCCTACAATTATTTACTGTGACAATCAAAGTTATATCAAACTCTCTAAGAATCCAGTTTTTCATATCGACATTCGTTATCACCATCTACGATATTGTGTACAGAGGAGAATCATGTTGTTGGAGTGCATTCCTACAAAGGAACATGATGCAGACATCTTCACTAAGGCAGTGTCAAGAGGAAAATTCAAGTTCCATAGAGGCAAGATTGGGGTATCTGATAATCCATTTTTGGTTGAGAGGGAGTGTTGAAAATGCAACAAGAAAACCCTAATTTAATTTTGTCCTTGAATTAAATTAGGAATAAAATTGCAATTCCACATCACAAGACAACTTTTACGAGTTAACTAAGTTAATTTGAATTAGTTGGCTCAGTTAATTCAATTTTAGGGTCTAACTTGAGTCATGTAGATGATTTTAGGGTCTAACTTGAGTCATGTAGAGTGTCTCCTACATTGTAGGAGCCCTGGTTGAGTTTATTTTGAGTTGTAATTAATTAATTCAGTTTAAATGAGTTAAAGGCAGTTAAACTAGTTCCAACTGAAAGAAGAACTAGTAGGAGGTCAAATAGTGGGGTGTTGCTTCATGTGTTCAACTAGTTAATTGATGATTCACTCATAAATAACTCATGCATGTCAGATCTAAGAGTTACCCAGTTGAGATTGGAGTTCAAGGACAATGTACTATTGGTTGTATAATCATCTGAATTGTACAAGTGGTGCATGCAGTCAGAGGAAGGCCTATGAGGATTGTGTAATTCATATTGAGGAATTTCCCCAGTTAATAGGGGGCTAATTCCTAATGAAACATCACAAGGAAATAAGGACTTGGGCAAACCAAAATTTGGTTAATTATTGGTTTGGGCTTGTCTAGGAAGATGTGAGACAGATAGAGATATGCAAAGGTTGCTCGGCCTTGAGAAAAGCATTTTAATCTTCTCATATTTTTTGACTAATGCAATATACATATAGCAAGGGTTTTTAGTTGTGGCTTTCCCCAGGAAATCATTGTGTAATGTGTTGATTGAATTCTTTCTCTTGTATGCTTTGTGATTTCGTGATCATTTAATTTTTTCCATTGATGAATATAGTAGATTCAAGTCTATTGTTTTAGTAAATTACAATTAGCAGTTTGAATCTACAAGGAATTTCTACATCTTGGTCCACGAGGAGAAACAAAGATGGCACCATCCTTCACTTCATGCTGCCCACTCCAAAAACTTTAATGTATATTAGCACAAGTTAGTAGTTGGTTAAGGAAATGTTAAGCAAATTAAATGTTTTTGTTATGAGTCTACCATGCAAGAATGCAACTAGCATGCCACAAGCAACCAATATTTCGTGTAATAGGCATGCCATAAGAAACCTACAAGCATGCAACAGGTAACCCCCTTAGAGCATTAGATCTGTATATCCCTCCATTTATGCCAACTAATTAAAATTCTCATTTATTTTATTTTATGTTTGTACATAATGTCTTAGTCATTCATGGCTTCTATGTTGGCATTACACAAACTCAATTTTGACATTAATAAAATAGGGGTAGAATGATGTATGTTACATTTAGTGGGAATGATTTACTTGCTAGGGACTTAGACTGAGATAAAGTCCCTAACTTGTTCCACGATGCCTTCATTGTAGGTTATTTTGAAACATATAGTAATTTTGAATTTGAGACACAATTGTATTGTGCTCTTTTCCTTTTGATCCAACTTGGTCTAGGCTCTGTCAACATTCATTTTGGTGTAGTACCCAAATCCACAATAATCCACTGATATTTGTCAACCAAGAAGTTTTCCACAACTCAAAATTTTGCCCATTGTATTTCTCAATCTTTATCTTTGAACTACTAGCCATTTCTTTTCACCACAAGAATTGATTTTGCAAATCTCCCGTTGCAATAGGTTGTATCACAAGCTCGAACAAAACCCCTTAGCCACAAAAGCATCCCCTTCAATCCAAAATTGCTCAGATACTGAATGTATGTTTTAACTCTGTACATTTAATTACTGCAAGCAAAATCCTAATAAAAAGGAAAAGATGCAATTGCAAACACACACATTAACAAAGATATTTTACCCTAGAAACTCAAACTAAGAAAACTATAAATATTTTTTAATATATTCTTCTTTACAATATTACAATACAACTGAAACTACAAAACCATGGGCTAAACCACCATGCACCACAAAACCGCTAAAATAAAAAAACCATGTGTCGAAATTTCCAAGAAGGAATGCAAAAAAAAAGCCCATTTTTTTCAAGGTTGTTGTCTACAAACCCCCACACAATAGGGCTTCTACCCCCTAGAAACCCCCCATTGTGCCTGTTGTACCTTAATAAATCAATTTCCTGGTTGTGTAGAAATTGTGATTAAGACATTAATGTTTATAGTTATTGTCATTTGTTTGTCACTTAATTATATGTTGTGTTCTCAAATGAAGGACCTAGGGACTTGGTTTTTAACCCTCAATACTTAGGTGACAAGGAAATATCAAAATGCCATTTGATTGATGAATATAAATGACGAAAGAAGAAAAGCTTGAATAAGTCAAAGACAATATGTTGTTTTACACATGATCTACTATCTGTGACACTTGGAGAAGTTAAAGATAATATGTTATCTTACACAGAAACTATTATCTGTAACTTAGAAGAATTACAAAGGTGTGAAATTCAAGTATAGGAGCGCTCTTTTAAGGAGTTTTAACTTCATTTACATAAGCAAATAAAGACCTGTAGCATCATTACCATACTTACATAAGATGACACATAACAGAGAAGTCACAAAATCATACCCAAAAATACATGGAAAACTTCTGATTCTTTCAATAATCAACAGTTGTATCAGGAATTCATTGGCCTAGTATTCAAGTTCTCCAAAATTCCAACCCCTTCTTTCTAAATTTTCTTCTTTTTATACATTATGAGATAGTTGATAATCTCCAAAACTGTCAAACTACCTAACTATTTCCCTAACTGTCTGAGTAAAAACTATTACATAATATTACACAGAGGGTAAAAGACACCTCATTCTAAACAATATAAAATAACTGGAAATAACGGAATTTAAAAGATCATGGTCGTTCTCTATTCGAAACTGTATCTCGAGCCTTAACTGAGCAGTGGATGAAGGGCATAAGGATTTGGGAGCACCGCGGGGGTTAAAGAGTGTGTGAGAGCATCAACAGGGTTGAACCCTCACAATGATTTATGGCCACACATTTCGGTCAGTTGTGCTAATGTCACGGTCAACTGCGGAGGTAGAGCCCTGATTAGCCTTCGTGCTCATTGCTTCCCCACAACACCTTAAAGTTCTTATTAAAATATCGCTTGATCGCACTTGTTGAATTTGTATGAGATTTAAATGAAGGCGGGCCCACAAAACTTACAAAGAATTAACACTGGTTCATAAAACCTGTCGCAT